>JAODOY010083494.1:0-10000 GCA_025399855.1 Forbesichthys papilliferus | reverse complement strand
ATCTATGCCTATGAGTCAAAGCTTGCAGACTGTTGTAACACCTTAACTGATCTACTCAAATGAATACTGAGTTGTTATTTGTCTTGATTGTTATTGATGTTCCAGACTAAGGTTTGTGATGTGAAGCTACACTGTATCTGCAGTGTCTGAAATCAAAATGGTCTGTCTGGGAAACTATCCTGTAATGACCTCCTTTTTAACATTAAATGTACACTGCTCTCAAAAAATGACTTTGGATTCTGGATAGACCAGTAGTAGCAGCATTTTGTGTTTTGTTTAGCTTTTTCTTAAGAGACAGGACAGTGTAGCAAGTTGGAGAGAGATATAGGGAAATGCCGTCTGGATTCGAACCTGCAGGTCCCCCAAGGCACATACGCACCACAGCTCCATCAGGTATCAGCATCCTAACAGAGACTTCATGGTATATGTGAGGTCAGATAGTCATTGCATCACAAGACATAATACAAAGCATGCTCAAATAAGGACAAGGCGGAGTCAAGGGTTTTCGGAGTTCTATCCGGTCAGATCCGTCGCATGTCTCCAGTTCTCTCCACAAAACACTGTCCATGCATCCGTGTACTGTTGCTGTGTTTTCTGGACCTCTGTTTCTGGACTACTGCCTGTATTTGACTATGGTTAAGCCCAACCCTTTTTGTATTCAATCATACTGAATCTGGTATTGTTACCTATATTCATTTTTATAGGGAACATCCTGATCCACATCGGGCCTATCCTCTGTTTAACTGTCTTTTAAAACAAGCTAAGCTATCTTATTAAACTGAACTCTATTCTGTTCTACAACTTATTTTTAAACAGGTAGTTTCTAGAATTCAACAACCACCCTTCATATGAAGTTTTCAGAATTCCTCCACTATATTCTTTTGGAATTTGTGTTATTAGCAATTGCTATGCTGCTTTTTATGCTTCTGTAAAAGAACGTGACCCAGTTTCACTTCACCTCCTTATGTGGCAAATACTGCTCCTCCTACTGGCGCTAACAAGAATCAGAAGTGATTATTAATGAATGGTTCCACTCCCACACTCTGTTTCTAATTGAGTGCAAATAGGCTGCCTCTGCTTTCGTGGAGCCAGGGCTTACGTGTCGCTCTGCAGGGCATGCCGAGCCCACGGGACCGCCGTGTAATATCAAACACTTTCCACTCATGGGGTGGTAGAGCTTTTTCCCAGCCCACCCCACCCCACATTCTCCCAGGTGTAATCTGGCCATAAAAACAGAACTACTAGCTATCGCAGCCTCATGCCTAACAAGAACCACTTGGTTGGCACAGAGGAATCAATGGGAGGTCAATCAAAAGCACTGCTTATGTGCTCGCATGCAATCATGGCCATGTAAAAAAAAGGTTGATCCACAGGCAGGCGTAAAAGGAAGCACCTCCTGTTTTGTTCTGAAGAGTAGCCTAATTATTGACCTGGAAAAGCCCGTTATGCTCTGTAATGGAAATGTGACTAATGGGTGATCTGAGGAGCCCAGCTGGGTAGCAGGATAGCGTGCTGAGAGAAGAACACGTGGATGGCAACACACAGTGAATAAATCAAACATCCCTTATTATTACCATTGTTCTGCATGCACGGCGCGTGTAACACTGTGTGACACACGTACACTTATGTTTGGCAGTGAACGACAAATAAACATTTGCAATGGAGTTTGTCGTTGTTATGAACGTCTTACTTTCTTGGTTTTGTCCATAGCCTTTAATATGGACATATTCAGGTCTTCCAGCGCAGCGAGAACATTCTCGTATTCACCAAGATGCTGGGAGAAGTAATCTAAAGAAGTGCAAAGGCACAAAGGAAATAAGGAATTACAAAACAGTAACTGCAGTGTGTGTGTGTGTGTGTGTGTGTGTGTATTTCAATTCCTACACTAAAGCAGTGTCTATTTGACAATCGCACATCAGTCTCACCAGTCTCTAAAAATGACTCCTCTCTTACCCAGATTAAAGCAGAACTGTAAAAAGTGAATGTGTTACTAAAGATAAACTTACCACACAATTCATCTGTATCCACGTTGCTGGATAACAAAATGAAAAGAGTTAATACACAGTGCATTCTAACAGTTAATACAATTAATGAATTAATACATACAAAAACAATTATATTTCCAATGTGCTATCATCCACGAGAACGGGATGTGTATGGGGGTGTGGGGACAATATACCCGGTTAACCTATTAAAATCCTTGCCTAATCCTTAACTTAATACAATACATTGTAATTGTTCTCAATGTAGAAAAATGATCTCTGCTAAATGACCTAATTGTGCAACAGCATAAATTGAATGGAGTGTAAATGTCTAAATGTGTTATTGCACATTGCTCTCATTTGGTGGTATAAGTGAGGTCAGGCCTTTTCATTTGAATTATTTATGCAAAAATCTTCTTTTGACCCTGTGATCTTAATAACAGCTTCGTGTTCTTCACACATTGTGAATAATTTAGTATAATTTATCTCAAAGGACATGTTAGCGGCCAACTGGCCGCAAAGATTGGACTGGTACAGACGATTAATAAACTATCCCAAAATACCACTAAGAATGTGTTATTAATAAGTGTATTCATATTCATAACTGCAAACTGCAATGTATGAAGGAAAGTAGAACATTTGTAGCTATGTAGCTAGAACCCAAAGTAAATACATTCTACATATTTGTAGCCTTTCAATGGCATAGAGAATAACAATGTTGTTTATTGTTGGTTATGTTTGTTCAAATTACACCTGCATTGATTCTTGGGGGATAATAAACTGCATTGTCGCCCAGTCTGCAATCCACATTGCTGTTTCACTCCTTAATCAATAGAATAATCAATTTCAACGGCCAAATTACTACAAACAACTTCTGCCATCTGCTTCCCTTTTCCTCTCTCTCGCCCTCTCTCTCTCTCTCTCTATCTCTCTCTCTCCCTCTCTCTCCCTCTCCCTCTTTCCATCTCTCCCTCTTCCTCTCCCTCTCTCTCTCTCTCTCCCTCTGTCTCCTTCTTTCTCTCTCTCTCTCTCTCTCTCGGTGGCGGTGGCATATGCACGCGCACACACGGTCTGTGTTTTGTGTTGTATGTGTAATAAGCATGTACCTAAGCAATACCTGGGTAAAGTGCGTGCGCGTGTGTGTGTGTGTGTGTGTGTGTGTGTATGTAATTGCATGCTTTTGAGTTCTACCAGCTGTGGCAGCTGACAATACCTGCTTTGGAGATGGAGCGCTACCTAACACAGCAATTACACTAGGCTCGTAATGAGTACACTGTGTTCATAGAATAATATGTTCATTATGCTCTTAGCGACTGTTTGGTCATCTGATATCTCCCTCTCTCCTGTTGCTGCAGACGTAAACACTCATCGGATGTAAAATGTCAGATTCTGCTCCCCGTACAATAGGCTCTGCCATGCTGACAACAATGTACACCATTCACATGCCAGTTTGAAGTACAAGTACATGGAAACACGTCAGCTACACTGCTCTGTTTTAATAAGACATACGGCTTACTGAGACAAGAGGCCCTTAAGAAAGTAGAAGAAGAAGCTATTTCAACGTATCGATAAAATAAGACGGCACTGTGCTACACGTTGCTGCTATGGAAACGGGGATGTGTAATGACTTTGGCGGTAATGCACCAGGTGTGTTCAAAAGGTTTGTCACTGAGTGGATGGACGGACAGTTAGCAGCAGTTAGAAGTTGTGAGGTTCTTACAGTCGTTATTATTGTTCCGCAAATGTAACTTCAACTTCAATATACAGCATCTATGTAGGATGAGCTGATATAGATATGTTTGACGTCAGCCCGAGAACACTGCACTTACTCTGTGTTATGGGTGTCGATGGTGTGGAAGAGCTCTTGGAGTTCCTCCGATGTCAAGACTCCATCAGAGAAGTAGGCCTTAAACTCTTCAAAGGACAGCTTCCCGTCGTCTGTGGAGAGAGCACAACTTTAGCCATCAGAATGCTGTCAGGCAGTCAGGGGACATCAACAAATCTCCTTGGTCCATGGGCCCGGACTTCAAATACTGTATCTAGCCTCAGTACTAGTTAGGGACAACTACTACAACAACGAACTACTACTACAACTAACTACATGGCTTTCTGTTTATCATTCACAAAAGGTCCTAATTGACTGCTATAGCTAAATAGTCACAATCCCTTTGTGGATGGATATACGGTAAAAATGAACAACAAAAAAAAAACATTTAACCACTACACCTTTTCCTGAGAGAATCATATTTTATAAGACAAAGATCCCAAAACGATCAGAAATACTGTACCTGTAGGAATCCTTTCTTACATGCCTCAATTAACTTTGTAGATACAGATGGATTTTTGAAAATTATTTCAGGGGTGAGTTGCACAATATTGTTTGATATCACCACACTATTAAGAAACTAACGAGCAAATAATCAAATGTGAACCATTATATAAACTAGGAGAACATATTTTATGACATTCACAACAATTTTCAGAATTTGTATAAGATAATTGTCCTTGCAGAACAGTTTCATGTTTTCAGAAGCTGACCAAAGGAAAAATAATGGAACATTTTTATTATACTTGATGAGCAGTGCATACAGTACACACATTAGACACCTCAAGACTTTGATCTTGAGGCTATGACAGGCATACTGTATGTGCTCAACCAAACTTCAAAGTCTTTAACCCAGTGCCTGGTTACAATGTATAAATAATTCAGAAATAACCAGCACTACAGGCCACCTCTATTTGAGATGTGCATTCATGTTTTCATTTTATGTATTTTGTAATTTTCAGACAGCCAAGACTGAATTGTCTTTATCTATAGGCAGTTTTTATCCTATGGTACTGATGAACACAAGCTTTTAACATGCATGGTCTTTGTTGGGGACAAGCTTATTATTGCTAAATGTTCTACCAGTTACTACAGTACCTACAACGAACTGTAAATGTTTAAATTAGTTGAAAAAGTAATGTTTGTGTATTAATATTTCACCCAGATGAACATGTTTTCATTTAAAGCCTGTGTTTGAACAGTTTTAAAGCTAAACTCCTCAATTTGAGTCTTGAAATCCCCTTGTGGTTACAGATAATGTGTTGTTTAGCTTTGAAACTCAATAAAGTGCATCCCCCTCTCACAAGAGTGCTGAGAAGCTGTACATACATGTATGTATGCATACATACACGTACTACAGTATATCGATATAAGCCCTTTCACACACGTTCCTCGTCAATAACCTGCATGACCGTGCAGGCATAGCTAGTGATCATTGTCTAGCAAAACCAGTAATCCTATTTAACTCAAGATGAGTATAAAGTTAGGCTAATGTTCAAGGCATATCAAATATGTATTTGTAACTGTTAAATCAGTCTTGTGATTGGTTTGCTCACTCCACGTGAACACTTCTTGCATCAGAATGAAGTGCTTGTCCCTGCATTGGTTCTGACTTTTCGTTCACATTTCAGCCATACCGGCATATTCCCTGTAATGTTACTAGGTCATGAGGTGGTAAATTGGGGGAGCAGATAAACAGGTTTATCAACCCCCGTTCCTGTTCACACATGACCCCATGCAGGTACGGTCCCTGTAAATGCAGGGTTATACCGCATGTGTTAAAAGGGCTTTAGTTAGTATTTTAATAGCAGATTTTGCACTGCGTCCAAGACAAATTCCCCTTGGGGCAATAAAGTGTCTGTCTGTCTGTCTGTCTGTCTGTCTGTCTGCTTACTCATAGAGTGGGTTTACAGCCAGTCACTCTTTAGTTGTAGTTCAAATGTCAGCAGTGGGCTGGGGATGCGTTTCTGTAGGCTTCTTTGCAGTTTTGGGGTGTGCACTGTACATTTAATGATGATTCATTACGTACTCTTGCATGGTAGATAAGTGAAGCTTTGTATTGAGAATTGTACATTTCTTGAAAAGGTATTTAAAAGGCAAAAAAAGGAAATAAAGCTCAATTGAATGAGGCATTGCACAGCTGTAGAGTCTGAATCGTCCTACGTAACGCTGAATTTAGCTTCAGGTGTGTGAAGGGTGAAGGTGCATCCAGCAGGCAAACACATGCATGTGCAGTGCACGCACACACGCACACACACAAATACACACATAAATGCCCATCTGCAGCCCATGTCACAGCGCCATGGTGACTCATATGGCTGCACTTAAAAATAGTGCCCGAACAGTCTAGGAATATGCTACTTTTCCCCACATCAAACAAACAGGTGGGAGGCACTGGTATATCGCTCTGTATCTTCACATGCACTAAAGTAAATACCAGCATAGTGATGCTCATGGTGAAATTCTGTAGGGTAAAACTCTTATTTGTTCACTTGTTTAAGGGAGGTTAAGCTTGAGCAATGTTAAATGAACACATGTGTTCTGCCTGAATTATCTGATGAAACCAAATGTAAATGTGTTCTGGCATATTTGAAAATATCTCCATATGTGTCTGCTCTCATTCAGTGTGATGTTAGCATGCTGGAAGAATAAAATACAACTGACCACTGAAACAAATGTGCAAAGTTAGATATTCTCTAGCCCTGTCTGTATAATGTAAGAAATAATAGCAGATGTTCTTGTCATTTCTAACCTCATACATCCTATATTTCCATGGCATTAAATCAAATCCACATGTTCTCAATTCTCTAACTACCCTATTTTAACCCTAACAAATTGAAGTGAAAAGAATCAAATGTACCTCACTATCAGTTTAATATTGGATTTTAACAGAGCTTTTTACAAGACTATCATAAGATATACAATAGTGTTTTGTCTCCATTTTTATCATTGGGAGAATAGGTGCTCTTAACATAGATATGTAAGCCACACAGGTTATACTAATTTGTCACAATATTCCCCCATAACACCCTTATCTGTCTCATATAACCTATCTCCTAATATAAGAAGAATCAAGAGGCACTACAAAGAGAGATGAATTATTGCTAAAAATACTAATTTCAATTTCCACCACTTTAATCGAGCATTGCAAAACTGTAACATTAAAATCTACCTGTCCTAATTTACAGCAGAGTTACCTGTCACATAGATGCCACAACAGTAGCATTGCCTTTCAACATCCAGCATCGATTCGTTTGATAATGGTGTTCATTATGCTCAACATTTTGACAAGGTTCTTTTGTTCGTTAACCTTCCAATACTAAACCTGGATGGGCACGGCCATTCCCCAGTTTCCATGGAAACTGAAAGCACATGAGCCATGATCAGAATTTAATTGAGAAAGTCCATCTGCTTCCAGATGTATTGGACACACAAGAGGGAGGGTGGGGGTGCGGGAACATTGTTGTCACACTGTGAAAAAGTGTACATTTAGTATTTCTTACCATTTTTATCAGCTCTCCGCAAGATCTGAAAGGAGAAATAGAAAAGGAAATATTCAAAGAATGTTTCACGGTATTTGTGCAAAGGAATGCACCTGTTGCGCACTGAGTGTTCTGCGCATGTGCATGTGCGTGTGCGTGCGTGCGTATGTGTACGTATGTGTCATTGTTTATCATCAATCAAACTCTGAATCCAGACAAGATGAAAGTGAAAGTGATCGCACACAACTCCTCAAAACGTTTCTTCCTCCTCTTGGTTTATTTAAAACAAATCTGCAGTCATATAGGGCGATGAATTCTATAGGCATATGACAAAACCTTCTGTCAATAAACAGTAACAACCACTGCTGTTTTTCTACTGCAGTGAAACTTAACTCTAACCTCATCCAATTTATCTCAAATCGTATAGTTTAAACCGTGGTGGTGTCATTTCATTTTGTTTTATCTCAGGTCATGTAAATTAATCAAATGTAATTTGATCTAATCTCAGGTAATTACAATTGATCTAATCTCAGGTAATATTTTATCCTCTGATCTGGGAAAAAAATATGTTTTACCAAAGAGATCAGACAGAAATGTCAACCTGTGTAACATTCTGGGTCAACTGGGTGTATTTTTGACACAGGAATAATACAGATACATGTGAGGGAGACAGTAAGTGACAGAATGCTTCAAACATCATCATCCTGAAGCAGGATGCTGCTGCATTTCCATCAGAGATAAGATGCAGAGCTGATTATAACTAAATACATTTCAATTGCTCAGATAAGAGTCACTGTAAAAACTATATATAATCTAAACCAAAGCTTTTTCCACAGTCACAGCAGCGGCAACAATCAGACTTTTAGAATTGTATATTCCCATCTATTTCCGAAGGCACTCACAACAAACAAAATAGTATTTGTGTTATAGGCTACTGAGGATGCTGGAAGACATTTCATAAAATAAAGAAAGCTCTGGAGCCTCCAGACTAGAGGACCATTTCTTACGCATTATACCTTCAAAACTTCAGGATGGTTTTTAATAAAATTGATTTAACCTATACCCAATAATCTTTTAAAATCAATCTATTAATGTGGAGATTGGACTTGTATCATTATCTTATACTGTCTGTAGCCTAGCCAGACAGCATTGTTGTGGCATTAGGCTTGGGTCAACCCTGTCAAATGCAAAAAGAACTCAGTAATAGGCAGTCCATGTCTGCAATGTGATATCATGACATATGAATTAATCAATGTTAAATGTAAACTTAAAAATACATTATAGCAAGGGTTTCTCGCTATAATGCCGTTTATGGTTTGAAACAACTCTAAACAAAAAAGTGTGGATGGCTGGCTGTATAGGAGAGACATTGGTATTATATTTGGAGGAAGGGGGTGAAGGAGAGGAGGGGGGTGAAGATGTAAGCACTCAAAGGCAGTAGGCAAAATACATTTAGATATTCTACAGATAACCCGAGAAAATTATCTTAATTTAAAGGCGGTCCACAGGTTGCAATTGACAATATTTGCAATTAAGTGTAGTTTTTCGATTTCCATTTGATGTTTAGTAAATGTCAAACATTTATTGATGTTACTCCGCTTAAAAAATTACATTATAAATGATACTGTAACTATAAAATTAGGCTAAATATGGGCTACAATTAAGTAATTAACTAATTCAGTATTTGTATCCAAAACGAGACTATGCTATTTAAAAGTTACTTAGCTATAGGCATATCAACATTTCATAGGCCTCCACATTTTCAATATAGGCTATATATCCCTACTTACATCAATGAAAATAGACATTCCCTTTTTTAGCTCCATTGGATTAGTGATTTCTTCCGAGACTGACTGTACCTCCTCAGAACAATCCATCTTCCACAATTATCCCGTAGCTTTCAATTAAAATAAATTGAAAACTAGCCTACGGTAGCCTATATAGGCTATTGTCTCGTCTGTAGGATTTAACAGTCAAAAACAGTAGAGCTAATTGATCCCTCTGAAATAGTCACTAGACTGCTGACGGATGCGTCCAAACTCGCTTGCAGGTTGTTGCAAGTGCGTTAAAAGCTTGAGTGAGCGCAGCTCTAGTCCAATGACGACCATGATAAAGCGTGTCACAAACCCCATAATACGCAACTCGGTGTAATATGCATTCTGATGTAGCCAATGTGAGTGTATGTAGACCTATATGCCTGCTACCTTGTAGGCTAAATCCCTTCAGATGAAAAGTGTGGCTATAGGCTATACATTGTCTTCCAGTTTCTTATGCCAATTGACCATGTCTGCAATGAATCACATTAAGTAGCCTAATGCAAACGGGTTGGTTATACATTGATAGATATTCAATTTAAGATGTGATTTATTTATTAGGCGGGTCTTGAGTCTTGAGTGACAAGTATTGAGTGCAAAGTAGCCCTTTGATTTTAGAGGCACATTTTAGAGGCAAGAAACAAGATTTAAAATTACACAACACTTCCATCTAGTGGACCTATACTGTAACATAGGTCTACTCAAATATATCACAGAGAATAGGCGTACAGTAGAAATAAAGAATATGCTATCATATAAGAATTCTAACATTCTTATATAAATAATAATAATAATAATAATAATAATAATAATAATAATAATAATAATATTACATTTAATTTAGGACGCCTTTCTAAACACTCAAGGACATCTTACATTTCAAATACATAGATATAA
>JAODOY010083483.1:0-15013 GCA_025399855.1 Forbesichthys papilliferus | reverse complement strand
ACTTTGTGTTACATGAATTTGTATGAAAAGTGCTATATAAATAAAGATTGATTGATTGATTGATTGATTGATTGATATATATGCTAAATTATAGTATGCCATAATGTGAAGAGATGAACCGTAAAGAGTTGTATACTGCCGCGCCATACAAAGACAAAGTGAAGTATCTACATTTTTGCTAAATTAATTTCTTGCACCAGTTGAATGTGCCATATATTATCTCCATGTCAGAGTGTTGTGTTATGCTGAATTTCCTGGAGATATTAGTTTTGTTTTATTTTGCCATATTTGTGAAAATACACTTTGCAGTGTGGTATAAACATGGAGGGTTAAAGCTAAGTTATCTTGTTTTTCCCTTAGCCAAACACAAATCTGTACTTTAAGTTAGTTTGTATTAGTTACACAATCACATGTGTAGGCATATATCTCCCATCAAAGCTAGATAGATAGATAGATAGATAGATAGAGTACAGTACAGTAGATAGATATATGAATACATTATTTATCCCGAAGGAAATGAATGTGTCCTGTAACAGGAAACACACATAAAATTGACCTGTGTTTAATACAGATTTTAAAAAAAATAATAATAATAATACAAATAAAAAAAGTTAGCTTGTTTTTCCCTTAGCCAAACACAAATCTGTACTTTAAGTTAGTTTGTATTAGTTACACAATCACATGTGTAGGCATATATCTCCCGTCAAAGCTAAGTTAACTTGTTTTTCCCTTAGCCAAGCCTGTAGTTTGTAATAACAAAAAAAATATATATATATTTTTCTTCTGATAAAAGGCTGGTGTTTAATGCTATTGTGTACTTGATGCTTCCACTTGAAGGTGAAGGATTAACACAAAAAGCTGTTTTCCTCAGCTTGGCATTGGCATTCATAGTGCAGATATTGCACTACAGTATGGCAGCAGTATTAGACAGATGGGTGGCTGGCTGATTAAACCATGTCAGGATGAAGGCAGGTGGTCCTAGTCCTACTGTATGCTATAATAACGGTTGCAGCTGGTGATGTTAGCAACTGCATAGAAACATATTAACCAATTATTGACAAAGGGGTCAGTTATTTGTGCATGGTGCCCAGGAGGGTCTGTCTCCACAGTCCTTTTAACCCATTAAGATCGGATGCAACATTTGTGTGCTTCTCCCTTTAAGACCGGATGGAATGGGAGTGCGTTTTAGATGATGTTCGTTTGTGTGGGGGTGTGACCATGAAGCCCAGTAGGCATTCTTTGAGGGCCAAAACAACAATAAAATTGAATATTCAGACGTAGATTACAGGATGACGTGACTGCTACGCTAGTCAAGGCTTACATTTATGATTATATGAATGACGATGATACAGCAATAAAAACATTTGGATAATTAATAATATTGTCATACTCTATGCAATTTGTCTTTTTCTTTTCTATATTTAATTTGAATTTCAAAGAAGATTAGGGCAAATACAATCATTTCTAATCAAACCCCAATGTTTAATCACTCAAATGTTATTCCTTTTATGTTTCTATCAAACAATGCCTTACGTTTTAAAATGCTTGTTTAGAGGGCACCTTATGTCTTAGTACAGGTTTGAGATAATGGTAACCGTTTTATTAACACGGCTTGCTGAGCTTTTGTTCCCACTGTGATGTTCTACCAGTGTAGCTAGCTTTGCCTGTACAATAAAAGAATATGATGAAGCAAAGTGACTCATTGCTATTCAATACGTATACTGTAGGTCACGCTTCTTATGTGGTCTGGCTAGTTCTGCGACATTGATATGCATTGTGTCTACTGCACCTATGGCCAAGAGATGGCCAATTGTACTACCGAAAAATAACATAAATCCGACTTACACTGTACCGTATATATGTGAAATACAACAACAGATTGAGAATTAAGAAATACAGTACTTCATGGTAGTTGACAATGAAGAGCTCCAAAACACTGGAGAATGACGTAAAGACAGGCGCCGCTTACCCATCTGCCGTTTGTCCTCTCACAGGAGAAACTTCTGAATAAGTCCCTGCAGAGAGGAGAGGACCCACAGTTTGACCAGGTACATCTTCCCACCACACCAGTGTCCATGCCTGCTGACCGACTGTGCTGTAGAACAGGGGTTTTCAGAGTGGGGGCCATTATAAAGCAGAAAAATATACAGCATATCATATTTACCATACCAGGAAAACTAACATTAACCACATATTGTCAGTGTTGAACTGGTAGGTAACAGTAATGTTGAATCCAATGGAATGATAAAATATTTGAAATATGAAATGACTCTTTTTTGCATTAAATAAAAGTAAGGAAATGGGAAAGGGATTTAAATAGCATCTCGCAAAATGGGGGCCCCGGCCAGAAGCTAATGCTATTTGACGTGGAAAGGTTTGGGACCCCCTAACGCTACCTCTTCCTCCTCCACCTCGTCCTCCATCCCTGCTGAGCAGCTGATCAGCACCATGAGTTCTCTGGCGGAGTACTGTCTGCCCTCCATCCTCAGGACGCTGTTCGACTGGTACAAGAGGCAGAATGGCCTAGAGGACGAATCCCACGAATACAGACCACGAGCCAACACAAAGTCCAAGAGGTGACCCTTACGCAGACACACACTAGAATTAATTACACTTTATTATTTTTGGTTAGTGATATTGGCTTATATGAGCAGTAGTACAAATATAGACAAATGATTCTGTGCTTTATTTCAGAAAGCTAGCTATTTTCACTAAGTACCATTCGCTCCACAATATTCTCACATAAAGGTATGTGAGAATAAAGACTGTAAGCTAATACACCTTCTGTCAAGTTCACCAAATGTCTCCTCGCATTTCACCAGTTTGCCGTTCTCTGTGCGTGTTGAAAAAATAATCTGGTACTTCCACACAGCCCTGGCTCTGTAAATAGGAGCACAAACAAAGTGACGAACACAACTCACAACAACAATGCCCTTGGTTTCGCAATGCCAGTGTGGAGCGGCGTTTGTTTTGATTTGAGCTCAAAATTAGCACACGTTCTGGAGAATGACCAGTCACCCTGTCTTTTTTAATGTGGCATGCGTGGTTGTTCCAGTGATGAACAACAGAAGGACTACTTGCTGGAGCGGAGGGATCTGGCTATAGACTTCATCTTTTCACTAGTGCTCATAGAAGTCCTAAAGCAGGTAAATATACATAGGCATTAACAATATGTTAACAATATTAACAATATTACTACACTGTCATATAGCTGTCATGGCAGGCCATTGAATCCTTGATGATTGTTTCCAATCATGAACATTAAGCACCACATTATAGTATGGCTGCGTATTCATATATAGTAGGTGGATGGGTTTCTTTAGATGATTTTGTATATAATTAGGTAATCTGTTTTCTCTCTCTCTTATCTATCCAAGATCCCCCTTCACCCCCTCTTAGATGGGCTAATCCAGGAAGTTATTAACCTGGCCTTCAAGCACTTCAAATATAAAGAAGGGTACGTACAGTGAAACAAAAGTCATTACTTACTTTAAAGAGACAGGCCTCAATGAGTCTCCCCAAGAGTCAAAGCTGCTCCCACATCTGGGAGCTGGGTGGCTAGCTTCTCAACAACCTGCTTGTGCCTGGAGTGTACATTGAAGCACACGCTTCAGCGTCAGTAGCAGAAACACATGTTGTGAGATGTTATTAGTCCTGCATAATTTTGTTGTGAGACAGTATTAGTTCTGTACAGTGTTGTTGTGAGACAGTATTAGTTATTTACAGTGTTGTTGTGAGACCGTATTAGTTATTACCAGTGTTGTTGTGAGACAGTATTAGTTCTGTACAGTGTTGTGAGACAGTATTAGTTATTAACAGTGTTGTTGTGAGACAGTATTAGTTATTACCAGTGTTGCTGTGAGACAGTATTAGTTATTACCAGTGTTATTGTGCTTGTTATCTGGCAGGTATCTGGGACCCAACACAGGCAACATGCACATTGTTGCTGACCTCTATGCTGAAGTGGTGGGGGTTGTGGCACAATCCAGGTATGTACAGTCATTCTAGATGTTTTTTATACTAGTCTACAGACTAGGATTTACACTTTCCACTGTTATCACCACTGAAACCACCATCATATCGGTAGGTATCAAGAAGGCTAGAACAGGGTCCCTTCCCTGAATGTTCCAGATGTATCCCTGCTCCAACACACCTGATTCACATCAACTGTCCACTATCGTGCTTTGGCAACGACTTTCATAGAAGCCGCCATAATAATAATAATAAAATATTTAAAACAAAAGCAACAGTTTGATTTCAAATGAACTGGCGACCCAACAGAAGCACTGCTGCCGCCTGTCGGTGGGCCCCGCCCCCCAATATTAGCGGATCATTCATGAGACAAAGCAAAGCATTCCAGTGTGGCTATGGAGCTAGCTTGAGTGTGTTGCAGCGCACACAGGCAGGGCGCTGTTGGTTAGTGATGCCCAGTGCTGTTAGCTGTCCTCCCACCAGCCTTCTTTGCGCACGCACGCACACACACACAAACACACACAGTAGGCCAGCAAAACAAACTCATGGTACGTGTGTGTGTGTGAGAGAGGGTGTCTGTAAAAGAGAATAGGGCCACAGATTAGCGTCTACACTCACTTTAATTGTATATGTGTGTGTGTGTGTGTGGAGAGATGAGCGACTCGCCTAGCGTCCAGGTTATTACAGTGATGGACAGCTAGGAGTCATGACTGTCACACACACACACACACGCCTTCTAGATAGAACCACTCAGTTCTGACACGTACAAACATGCACATGAAAACAGATAGGTTCCATAGCTTCCACGGCACACACATGCACATACACCCTGGCAAAACAGACAGATTCCACCACACGTAAAAGCACACACATAAAGTGGAAGACAAACACACACACCCTAGCACAGCCCTCAGAGTCAACGAGCGAAGGCATCAATCTAGATCAATGCCCATACACCAGGACAGGCAATCTAATAAGGGAGGTTCTTATGCACCATTTGATGGACTATGATGGTAGCTACAGTGGTCTGAGCCCCGTGCACGGCACACACACCACCGCGGTCTAATAGGGAATGATTCGCTTCGCCACTTTCCATGCAGGTTAGTGGAAGGGTACATTCCTCACATGCACAAAGCACATGCCGGTGGCATTAGGAGCGTTCTGTGTTGTCATCTGGGTGTGAGGAGCTCATTTAAGATAACACAGCCAAGGGGCTTTTGCTGGAAACCCTCGACCCCACCCAACGTGCCGGAAAACACACACAGACACACATCTGTAACGCCTCATCACCTTCCAGATTCCATTCTAAATATAATGCTAAAGAGCAGCACTATATCTGGATGAATGCGATATGCGTGTGCATTGTACAATACAGTATACCTCGTGATATGAGAGATAATGTTTTGCCCTAATAAAATGGAAGGTGTGCACCAAACACCCGCTTGATAGAAATGCTATAGATATTCACGCACGTTATCATTTGCTCATTGTCAAAGCCATGCCCCCCCATCCCTCCCCGTTCCCCTTCCAAAGTTCTGTGTGAAGTTATTTGTTTTGTAAACTATAAACTAAGATTCGGGATCCATGGGTCATGGAAATTGCATGAATAACTGCATAAGCACAACCTAAAAGCTATGCTATTCTACAAATTCTTAAAAATACAGATTCTACGAATCTACAACCACCACAGCTAGAGCTGTGTCCATTAGAGTCAGAGAATGTGCTTGTGTTTACGGCATTTGCCAGATGCTTAATGCAAAGCTACATACATGTCATACATTTGTCAATAGTTGGACAGGTCATACACCCACAGTTATAAGCAAACAATATTCTATTAAAATAGTTGCAGCATCTTGTCATCATGACAACTACCATGTCAGTATATTAATACATTGTCAAACTAAATCGCTAATGGCCTAAATAATCAAATGCTTACGTAATACATAGGAGCGGAAAAGGATTCACTTTTTAAAAATCAGAGAACAGAAAGAAAATAAAAGGGCTTTCAAAGAAAGAAACGTGAGTGAGTGCAGAGAGAGGTGGAGAGTCTAGTCGAGGTACCGAGGTGGATCGTGAAGAGTTGGGGCGGTGCCAGCCGAGGTGGTCAAACATGCTCTTGTTGGGGCGTAGGACCGGGACCGTTGCTTGTAGGCAGTTCTCTTGCCTTGTAGGCCCACTGTGCACTGTGAACAACTGCATAACGTGTACCTACCAGGTTCCCCGCGGTGAGGAAGAAGTTCATCTCGGAGCTGAAGGAGCTGAGGCAGAAGGAGCAGAGCCCCTACGTCATCCAGTCCACCATCACCCTCATCATGGGGGTCAAGTTCTTCCGCATCAAAATGTACCCAGTGGAAGACTTTGAGGCTTCCTTCCAGTTCATGCAGGTATGTACTGGGGCAAACGACCACCCTCACCCATTAGTCAGCTCAGTGACTCACTACTCATTCCACTACTACTACTGGTTCAGTTCAAGTACATAAGGAATTAACCTATCACAATAAATAAATGGTTAAATGACTGTGTACGGGTATTATTTGATATGCTGTACAGAGAACAGAGAGAATGAAATATATGTGCAATGATTCTTTGTAATGTTCTCTCTCTCTCAAATTCAAATTGTGCTTTATTGACATGACGTGTACAGTACAGTTATTTATATTGCGCCTCTCTCTCTCTCTCTCTCTCTCTCTCTCTCTCTGTGTGTGTAGGAGTGTGCCCAGTACTTCCTGGAGGTGAAGGATAAAGACATTAAACATTCACTAGCTGGACTCTTTGTGGAGATCCTGGTCCCTGTAGCCGCCGTAAGTTGTCACCAGTATTGTGTGTGCAAACGCATTCCCCTGCATGCAACCCCCCAGGGGGTTGTCTGTCCGTCTGTTCCTTGAGCCATGATATATCTTCACCATAATGAGCTTGAGTCTACCAACTTACATGTTTCATTTGAGGGTGCTGATGTTGGCATATGACAAACAGCTTTACCTTTCTTTCCTAGAAACTGTACACAAAAGTAAACATTGACATAAGTGAAACACCTTTTGATTCTTAAAAATGCCAAGGAGTTTTACTATGAAAAAAGTGTGGGTAAACCAAATGTACAAGAACAAGTATTTAGCGCAGGGTAAACCACATGTAAGAATGAACAAGTGTCAGTATCTAACATCCTCAATGCGCCTCCTTTGCAGTCTGTCAAGAACGAGGTGAATGTACCATGCCTCCGGAACTTCGTGGAGAGTCTGTACGACACCACCCTGGATCTGTCGTCCAGGAAGAAGCACTCCCTGGTCAGTCCGCCTCTCCTCCCTCTCCCTCCTCCTCCACCCCCTCCACTCTCTGACTCCGCATTCATTTCCTCTCCATTACCAGCGGTTAGGCGGGAGCACTTAGCATAACTTTCCAGCACGCGGGCTTTTATCTCTCCGTGGGAACGAGACAGACGTGCGTTTAGGAAGGCATGACACACTGGCTAGAGCCGGAGGGGCACCACCAGATGGCCAGTGCTCATGGGCATCGCCACACGTGGTGAGGTCACAGTGCAGTAAGTACTGTAAGATAGCGCACTCATGTGAACTGAGGAAATCCTTGGAGGGGAAATGGCACTTTATAATAATGCCTCGCCTCATGTCAGCTGATCAAATGATCGGCGGGTTCTCACCGACCGACGGCTATCCACTAAAACACATCAACACACAATGTTACACCCACGTACAAGATTATACAGCTGCAAATAGAAAGGAGTTGCAACTAAAGGATTATTTTCCTAATCATTTAATAGATTTTTGTGATGATTTGATTAATGCCATGATTATAATGTGGCACATAAAATGGCAGCGGAGTTAATGTAAACCCACAGTCATCTTGAAATGGTTTAATATGTTTACCCGGCCGTTTAAATCCTAACGCTTATGTTGAGAATAGCAAACAGGCAGGTTAAAGATTAAGGTTAAAGGTTAAGCAATTCACAGGTTCTATATTGCGCATATTCATGATGTCACTTAACATATCACTCAACTGCTGCTGTCTCAAATGTAATAGTAAAATGTAATCAACTCACAACCCGCCAAAAACAATTCAAGCATGCCCCCCTACCCAATCCCTGAACATTTGGAAGCACTTGTGTATTTGCTCGGCAACCAAGCATGGAGCGCACTGAGGCGTGAAGCTACACACCTGCTCAGCTCCAGATGCTCTTTTCCACACAACAACTCATAACGCATGCGCGGAGAGTTAGCCCGTCACTTTGGGCCTGACAAAACCCCGCCCCCCCCCCAAACCATGAAATGGTAACAATGTGCCGCCTGACTTTTAATTGTTATTTATGCCAGTGGATGTAAGGCCGCCCCATTCCTGCAGCTGTGCTCTGACAAAAGGGCGGCAGGACACGAGATCCACAGATACGCGTCGGGCAGACGCATAACAAGCTAACGGAGTGATAAGCAGTGACACGCAGTGCCACAATGCATTCCTCACGCCCTGTGTTTCCAAAGGCCTTAATGACAGGGGTGTGCACGCTCTCAGCGGTTAGCTTGCGCTTCCAAGTTTGAGAATGATCAGATTGAAGCGTCTGAAAGCCTGCCCCAGTGGCCAGTGAACTGTGATCCTCTGCATCAACCGCCTTACCTTCTCCTAATGTATGCACTTTGCATGCCAGGAAGCCATTCGTTGCCACATTCCATCTAATAGACAATAGCATGCTTATTGTCAGTCTTTTTAAACACACACACACACACACACACACAACTGAATGGTAAACAAGAAAGTGCATTTATCTCCAAACCTACTAGTATATAATAATATTATTGCACTATTGTAACGGCGAGAGCGGGCGAGGCAGGAATCAGGCGCAGGATTCGTGGTAAACAATAATATTTAATGAACTTACGCAAACATACACGAAACAATAACCGACAAAGAACCAAACAGAAACCCCATCCTAAATACCAAAGCAAAACCCCCAGGTGCAAACGATACACAATCAGTGCAAACACCCGTGAGACAAGGAGCGCTGGGGAAGTGAACGTCTGGAAACCGAGGGCAAGAGCACGCATGCCCCGGTAACGGTGGGAGGGGGTGAGCCGCCCATCGGCGGCGCGGCCCAGACCGTTACAACTATACTGTGTACAGTATGTATATATTTATATGTTGCATATGTTTAGTAGATAATTACTGGGCAGTTGTAGCGATGCCCATCATCTACATTGTCTGATGAGGTTAAGCCTCTGGGAGCAAGGGCCAGTATTTCTGTGATATTTCCGGGGCTCAGGTGTAGCCAGCAGATGTCTGTTGTCAATGTTTACAGTCTGATTTTCAGGTTGAGGCATGAGAATGGAGGTGAGATTGGCTGATCTTTATGAACAGATATCCACATGTGAATGCTGCTAATTAATTTTTCAAAAGCTAAAGTTTTCTTTCTCATATTGCATCGTGGCTAATGTGATCCCCCTCTTTTGCTCTATGGATGTGATTGGTAAACACTACTAAACGCAAACCAGTTTGGATCCAGTACAAAGCTCTTGTGTCACTGCCTACATATTCTACATACCAGATGTGTAGATTATCAATGCCAAAGTCTAGTGTAGATGCTTGTGTTGCTGGTAATAGGTTTGGGTAAAACTGTGGCCAAGTGTCAATATTATTATTAAATGTTTATTATTATAATGACGTGGCTATTCTTTTTTTATTTTTTATTATTAGATACGGCTAGTGACTTATTAAAGCATTTAATAAACAGCTGCTTCTGATAGTCTCTCTCTCTCTCTCTCTCTCTCTCTCTCTCTCTCTCTCTCTCTCTCTCTCTCTCTGTCCATACAAGGCTCTGTACCCTCTAGTAACCTGCCTGCTGTGCGTGAGTCAGAAACAGCTCTTCCTCAGTCGCTGGCACATCTTCCTCAACAACTGCCTGTCCAACCTCAAGGTCAGCCTTTAAGACCCCGCTGGTCACAAAGCTGTGAACGTTACCGCTATTGATTTATCACCCCCTTTCACTGGAAGTAAGTGTTTTTACACATGCACTGCCGAACACACAATGAGCCATGTACAATACCATTAGATCCAAGGCTAAAACTCATGGTGGAGCTACACAGCATTTCTTATTTAATAACATTTAATACAACATTGGAATATATAAACGGACATGACAACACTCAGTATGCTATAAAACTAGATTCAGAACAATTAAACAAGTATGTTTAATTGTCAAATATGTGAGAGAGAGAGAAGAGAATAGATTTCTGCGTCAAGTCAATGCAGAGCCTACGCCATAGCCGTTGACTACGCATGCAAAGCCCTACTATACTGTCTTATTTATTTTTGGTGTGCATCAGGCCTGCGGTGTAGGCTAGGTCACAGGCTACGTGGACCCTATCTGTAAGGTATGGCATAGCTTCGAAGCAGAAGCATACATTGGTTTCTATGGGTGACAGGCATGTAAAAAAAGAAGGGCAACTTTTCTTTCATTTGGGAATTACGGATCAATCAAGTTCAGTCGCCTTTGCCAGGCTTCAAAAACATTCTGTACTATTTGTGTACTTACAGTACATGTCTATGCGCCACTTGATGTGAATAAGCGAACGCACGTCAGTGTTGCCTTAAGCTCTGCAATACATTATCTGCTGACAGTGCAATCTGTCTTTCAGCAGTGGCCACAGGGAAGGATTTTGTCTTAGCAGACATGCTTTCACACAACACTAGCGTTACCACAAGCTGCTATAAAAATCTGCTTGTTATATATGGTGTCACGGTCACCTGTGCAAATCTGCCTGAAGGGGCTTTACCACAGGTAGAGAACATTCTGTACAGAAAGCATCTCCTATCTGGTCTGACCTGAATAGCCATCTAGTTTATATGCAGTATGTAGTGCGGGACTTTATGGTTGACATCCACCAAATGAAGGCTTGGTTGTGTAAGTGCTCTTCACTAAGGACCCCCAGGAATTAGTGTTTGTGTGAACGTTTAGGCATACTTTAAACCGCTTGACCCAGACTTTTGATAAGCGTTTAGATTCAAAGTGGGAATGTGTGGTAAGATACAGGTCTTGTCAGGCTTCCACAGTTATTCCCAGAAGTTTGTCCTGGCAGGACATTAGAGGATAAGTAAAACTCTTCCCTGGAACCAGAACGTGATGGATTCCTTAAAAGTAGGATGCCAGCTTCTCTTGGCCGGATAGCACAGCAGAAATAATACATTTTATAAATGAGATGGTAGAATAGTATTTAAAATTATGTTTTTACTAGAAATTCCACACTTTTTTGTGTGTGTAGAAAACCCCTTAAAAAGATTAAAGTACAACCTTGTTGTTTAGGTTTGCAATTAAGGGCGTTTTCACACCTGAAAGTCTGGACCAAAGTTCCTGTTTCTGTTACTTTGTATACATTTGATCCGAGTACGTATGGTTTTACACTACCATTTTGCAAGCGCACTAGAACTTTGCCTGACATACCTACACCCTGTAATCCTCTCCTGCATCTCTCTGTGCTTGACATGGATTGGTTTGTAAATGGACGTGCGTCTAACGTCGGCGTGTTGTAAAGTTGGCGGGTAGCCTTTTCTGATTGTAATGAATGGAGAATAGACTAATGAATTAACACTTTCATTTTGTTGCCATTGTAATATTATTATGGCATTAGGAAAATACCAGCAGCACCAATCGTGCAGTAGGCTACTCGTGACTTGTTTGAATTTGACAAATGAACGTCTTCTAGTGAAAAAATGATAATGTTAACGACAGTTTACTTATATGTTCGTGTACCTAATTTGGCAAGTAGTGCCGGGCAGGATGAACCCAAATGCACGACAGGGTAGACTCTCAGGGGGTTATTTAAGCAGAAGATGGGATGGACGGTCAGGTACAAACAAGACAGGCAGGGGTGGATGGCAGACCCTGATGACATGACAATAAAATATTTAGTCTCCCCCTCTGTGATGGCCCTGCCTTGTTTTAACAGGGATGTGATTTTCTCTTATTGGCTGGATAGGCCCTAATTAGGCTAATGAAGTGCATGGGCATTTCATTTATATAGGAGTGTTGCAGCGCCACACATGCATGTTGTTTGGTTTGTTTCTTAGTTTATTTATATTATATTTATATATATTCAGTACATACACCTACAGACAATCACACCTCATTGTATGTTATTCTGTCAGTAAGTTTAGAGTTTTGTGTTTGTTAAGTTACAACCCTTTAGCCAGGCCATAACACCCTCTCTCAATGTGTTACCACAGCTCATTTTGACTTATCATCCGGCATATCAACTAAAGCAGGGGTACCCAACTTTGGTCCTGGAGGGCCCCTATCCAGCTTGTTTAATATGTCTCCCTGCTCAAACACACCTGAATCAAATCAATGGACTTCTGCAGAGACTGATAATGAGCCATTCATTAGAATCAGGTGTGTTGGAGCAGGGAGACATCTAAAACATGCAAGGCAGTAGCTCTCCAGGACTGGGGTTGGGCACCCCTGAACTAAAGTCTAACTATCTAAACTATCCAAAAAGTGTTTTCACTCTGCAAACAAACTGATGAAGCGTGAAAGCGGCTAAAAATGATGTTTAATGCTCTGAAGACGGCAAAGACGGATCGCATAATGCACAGGGCGGACATTATGCGATACATCTTTGCTGTTTGCTGTAGATTATGGAAGCTGGTTTAGTCCAAAAATGCGCAGTTGGGCTGTTTCAAGGTCGGACCACGTTTTCACCACGAACAATCCGCTCCAGAGTTCGTTTGGAAGCGTAGCGAGGCCACGTCTTCAAGCAGGTCTCGGTACACTTGTTGGGGCCGCTTTAAGTGCGATCGCTGGGAAAACTAACTCTGGTGCGATACAACCGGACTAAACGTGGCAATGTGTTTCCAACATGGGGGCGGGGCTTCTGAGGGAGAACACTCTATGGCATTAATAAAAGGAGAGGTGCTTTTGCTTGGATGTGGGTTTAAATATCAAGTAGCTTTCTCCAGAATGACTGACCTTAAAAGACATTATTTCATTAGACGTTATTTCTGATGCAATGATGCTGTGTGTGTGTGTGTGTGTGTGTGTGTGTGTGTGTGTGTGTGCGCGCAGAATAAAGACCCCAAGATGGCACGTGTGGCTCTAGAATCCCTGTACCGCCTGCTCTGGGTCTACATGATCCGCATCAAGTGTGAGAGCAACACTGGAACACAGAGGTACCAGCCAGCATGCTGCATGCTTCCCCACCAACGTGTGCCGCGCTAACGCTAACGTGTGCCGCGCTAACGCTAACGTGCGCCGCACTAACGCTAACGTGTGCCGGCGCTGTGCCTGCCTGACTGCTGTGTTTTGCTGCATGTCGCACTGTAAACGCCTCACCTCATCTCACGCTTGTCCGAGACGTCCATTGTCAGAACTCCATCAGAGGCTGCCGCTGGTTGTTGTTTGTCAATGTGTCATATTACACGTTGAGGCAATGTGGCTCCTGGCTCATAACCAAGGAGTTCTTCTGCTGCAGGCCAGTTAGACAGAGGACGGTGTTACCGTGGCGACATGCATTTATTGACGTAAAGCTCGTAGTGCTCTATGTGCAGGTGACTTTCCACGGTATCCTTATTCACCCTTATTCTCTCTCTCTGTCTCCCTGTCTCTCTCCTTCCCCTTCAGCCGCTTGACATCCATCACATCCACTCTGTTTCCAAAAGGCAGCCGCAGTGTGGTGCCCAGGGATATGCCCCTCAACATCTTCGTCAAGATCATCCAGTTCATCGCTCAGGTGTGTGCACAACATGCACACGCACACACGCACACACACACACACAGACACACACACACACTTTTCTGGCAACCTGCGGTACTGCTGCACCATAAGATAAATACACAGGTTAGGTTATTCTCTGTTAACAAAGCTGACAGAAACCTCCCATGGTAGTTTGCTATTCCCTTTGCAGTGATGTTGTACTATACACGTCTCAGGGTCCAGTCCACCAGGCACAGTGCTGTCAGAATGAAATACAGGAATACAGTCAGCCGTCCATCATTTATGACACTTTAATTGATCCAGTATCCATCATCCACGTGGATTACACACAGTAATGTTAACATGTACTGTGATTTAAAGTGTCAGCATCAGTCAGGATAATGTTAATACGGCAGCGTTGTATATGTTAAGTGAAACCATTTACGCATTTAACCAAAAAATAAATTCAACCCCTCCCCATAATAATGTAGATGTGTATATTACAGCTCATATTGTACTCTCTAGATTAATTTACATTTCTATTTCATGATGTTAATATTAAACATAATTATACAGAATTAACTGCTTGCTTGCTGACCCCCATTAATATTTCCAAAATTATAAACGCAACACTTGTTTTTCCCTCCATTCATCATGAGCTGAACTCAAAGATCTAGTACTTTCTCTATGTACACAAAAGGCTTATTTTCTCTCAGATCTCAGATCTGTCTAAATGTGTGTTCGTGAGCACTTCTCCTTTGCCGAGATAATCCATCCACCTCACAGGTGTGGCACACCAAGATGCAGATCAGACAGCATGAGTATTGCACAGGTGTGCCTTAGGATGGACACAATAAAAGGCCACTCGAAAATGTGCAGTATATATTATTTAAAGACATACAGTACTTAGACTATACAGTCTAACCACAAAATCTCACGTGAATGATAAACAAAATCCATTAATTGCATTACTTTTAACACCACTAACACATATTATGTCTGATTTATGTCTTGCTCACAGGAGAAACTGGATTTTGCAATGAAGGAGATTATATTTGATTTATTAAGTGTTGGAAAACCTGCGAAAGCATTCAGTCTGAACCCAGAGGTATGGAAGCTTGGACATTTGCTGAAACACACACAAACACGCACACGCACACACACACACACACACACGCACTTGCATTTCCTTTTTATGAGCATTATTCAACACCACAGGTATGTAAACATCTCCTGCGCTGTCATGTCATAACAGTACATTTATGTTTGAATGATACTTGGTTATATACAGTATCTCACAAAAGTGAGTACACCCCTCACATATTTGCAAATATGTGAGCATATCTTTTCATGTGACA
>JAODOY010083472.1:0-15014 GCA_025399855.1 Forbesichthys papilliferus | reverse complement strand
AGGACAAACAAGGGATATAGGATGCTAAGTAGTTCAGTTTTAATACAGCAGCAAACTATTTTCCATGTAAAGATATACTGTAATAGTTGTTTAGTTTATGTTAATTTATGTTATTTCAATTGAGAAGATTGTTAGCAAGGTTTGTGTTTAAAGGATACATCCGGCATAAATGTATAGTTGTCTTATAGTCATCAGAGGCTAATTGTGTCTTAATAATGATTATGTATGCAGGCAAAGCAGCAATATCTGTACGACAATATAGGCAGGGTAAGAGCTAGATCTTCTGTTGGCTACATGGCTTATCAGGCCAATATCATCTGCACCGCCTCCATACCACACACACACACACATTCATACCACATTTACCACTTCCTTCCCAGGGAAGGCACACAAGCGGTGTGTCACACGTTGTCACAAAACCCTACCTAGAGAGGACAAACCTATTTAGAGACCCACCAAACACCAAGCACCGGTAACATAGTTTTCAAAAACCTATCAATTTTAGCTAATGTTATAACTGTGTGTGCGCCAAATATTTTTGAGCAGTTAGCTCCAGAATCTATGGCCTATATATGCATGGCACGCGGCTAAATAGGAGCACGGCACGCGGATAAATAGGATTTCATCCAATCAGGAACAAGTAGGCTATTTTGCCACAACCGTACGCATGACCAATTAGTGGATCAACGCGATGGTAAAGCGCGGAAACCTTTCATTGATATTCTTCATTCATTCAATGGCCGCTTGCAATTTTCACGTCCACTCAGTGACCCACCTGTGGGTCCCGACCCACAGTTTGAAAACCGCTGGCCTAGATTGCTCGTAAATCAGGTGGACTCACCCCTCAGCCAGACAGATGTTAGCTTTAATAAGGCTTGGGGGGTCTCATCCATTCAGTTGGTAGCCTACTCCTCCCAATATCAACACTACACCCACACCATTAGCCCACATGTTTGCTCCTCCTTAATTAGACCCCCCTCCCAATCCAATATCTCCCTCTTCACTCCACCCATTACATCTCCCATTGTCATTCCTTCCTTCCTTCCTTCCTTCCTTCCTCCTGTCCTCTCATTTACTCAATTTGCCCAGCTCTCTCCATCCTGTTTGCTTCCCCCCCCCCCTTCCCCTTCCCCTCCCCCACGGACCACCATTTCCTTAATTAAACCGAGCCCTGCATTCTGGAGCCATGCTGAGGTTGAGCCAGTGGTCCGCTGTAAACATGAGAGAAAGTGGCCTCCTTCCTTACTTCCTTCATTCTACCCATCCTTCCTCCCTATCTCTCTAAAACGCACGGGTACGGTCATTGTTATGTAATCACGGCAGTAATTTAGGCAGTGTCCTTGTAGTGTTCTGACATTTTGAAAAATAAATGGCGCCCATGCCTGTAGGCCGAATGAGGCTCTGTCCGTAGCGTTACTAGTTTAGCATTAAGAAATAAAAAGAGCAGATATTCAGTAGAAGGGCAGATTCGACTTGTGTGACACATTAACTATGTATCATAAATGTGGAAATGACACAGATTGACTCACCGGCTAAGGGTGTTTGCTTAGCTGGACCCAACATAATGTGGTCTACACCCAGTACTACTACATGTAGTGTTCAACGGCGTCACATTGTAGAAGAATGTGTTCAGATAAGATTAGCAAAGTTAAAAAACAATCAACAACACTGCTCTTATTATTACACTTTGCTTGCACATAAGATCACTCGTGTTAGGCTACTATAGGCCTACTCAACTGTGAAACCATACCAGAAACATGTGCCACATTTAGACCACATTCATCACTGTGTCCGGACTCTCATGACCAAAGCTGTATCGATGTGATCATCGTGACATATCGCCTCTAAAAATAAAATACATCCCCATTATATTATTCTCTCGAACATGTCACGTGGACTCACATCAACAGTGCTGCTCTCAAGTGTGTCCTGCCTTCGATCGAGGACTCATAATAGTGTTACAGTAGGCTACGTACACTATTGTTCGTAGGCTAGTTCTATACAGAACATGCGCTGAAGAAATAGCATAGTCTTGTAGGCTGCACAAACTATAATGTTATCAGTTGTAAAGATAAGTAGTCCAAACTAATTTAAAAAATAAAAAATAATAAGTAGCCTAACATGCTAGAAAAGGTAGCCTAAGGCCACACGGGTTTATGATTCGGTATTAGCCAGCCAACAAAAAAGAATCTGTACAGGCCTACTAGCCATTATATTAGGTTCAAACATCATAACCAGAAATATTGGCTTCGTGGATGGAATAGTAACTGTTGATTACCTTGACGTCTTGGTATTATTACCGAGGCATACGGGGTCTATTTTAAAATAATCACTATGGTCCGCTAAGCAACAATGTACTTTTCCTGTCCGAAGTCACGGCAGATTCTCCCTGCTGGTTATTCCGTTGTAACTTTGGTCGTAGAAAAAACACAGATAGAAAGAAGTAAGATACCGTGAGAAAAAATTAGGCTTTGTTGCGAAGCAGGATTCCAACCAGCCGGTAAAGCGATTAAACCGGGTTTTCACAATCTAAAATTTGCGGCGGACAGAAGCCCAGCCAGGACGATCCGCTATGCATAAAGCTTCTCCCCTATGTAACCCCGCCTCCTCAGATAATAGCGCAAAACGTCATAAGGCTTTAGCCTACTGTATACTGTGTAGCCTTCGCATATAACATTACAATGCAACTACATAAAACAATTCTGAGACCAAATAAAATATTTTAATTTGCGTATATTTGCAATGAGGTCTTAGGTCTGACATCATTTTGGCAGGTCTCTTACTTGTAGGATTTCGTTTTGAGTTGGATTATTACTTTTACCCATGTGAAAGAATATTGCGTTTCTTATTATAGGCTGTTCTAACTTTAACTATAATGTGAACTAGTGGCTAGTGTGTATTAGCTACTCCGGTCAAGTTAAATTAAAAAAACGTCAGTTGCCAAGTCCGTTATTTTATTTTACGATTTATTTTTACTTTTTTGCAGACAGGAACACAGGCCATTGTTCTAAAATAACTCTTATCAAGTAATCAGAAAGAATGCTTATGGAAACATTATACATATATATGTTTTGATTTTAGTTTAAAGGGTTTCTCCACCAATCTCAGACTTGAAGAGATGGTTTCATGTAACAACAAAAACATTGGTTTAGGAAGTAGTTCCTGTTTGGTCTCCAGGGAAGGGTTTCTTTAAAAAAAATGGATGAAGCTCTTTCTTCCCACTATTCATTAAATATTATAAAGTATAGCCTATTGCTTCACATACAGTTTATGTACCATTGTCATTTGCTAATTGTTGTGAAGCAATTGTTAATTTTCAATTAAACGTCATATAGCCTATATGTTACTGGTGTATTCCCATTCAGTTAGAAACTGCCATAGGAACAAATATAAGCATTAGTAAAATACAAAATAGATTTGAACAAAACCATTTGAAGAAAGGCATAAGTTAAGTTGTCTATTATAAAGTCACACCAGAGACACGTAGCCTATACGGTGAGGCTATTATTCAGACTAGACAGTGATCTACATTAGGTTTATCATCAAACCTTAAACCTGTCTGTTCTGTGTAACGTTTTCCATGGTATGATGGCTGCTTAAAAGCAAAGTTACCAAGAGACAAACACCCTGATCTACATCGACTAGTTGGCGTGTGGCGTGGCCATCGAGTGCAGATCACCGGCAGCGCACTCGATCCAAGACCCCATGGATTCATCACTGCTCCCATGTGGCTAAATTTGGTCACTACACAGACAAATCAAATCCTAAAAACATTATGTTCACATATGCGGCATTTAGCGCAAGTATAGTAAGCGCGCAACCCACGTTGATATTTTTTATCGTAGCATTACCTACTATTACTCAAATATTTCTACGTGACACATTCTATTTTTGTTGTTCATGTTCATGGAAGCTGTTTACATGTCGGCTTAACACACTATAGACAAGTATCCTACAAGTAAATAGCCTATAAGTTAAATAGGCTACAGCCCTTCTTTAGTTAGACTACAGTCTCAAAGGATATAATAAAGCATCCTCTGTTTCCTTTCAGAGAGAGAGAGAGAGAGAGAGAGAGAGAGAGAGAGAGAGAGAGAGCGAGAGAGAGAGAGAGAGAGACTCAGTAAGAGCCAGCGCCAAACGGAGCGCTGTGGTCATTACTATACTCAACTGAGCCACCCTGTGGTAACTTATAGAACTGTCATTTAAATGAATATCAACAATACCCAGTCCCAAGCACAGCCACCCGCTCATTCACAAGCACATCCTCCTGCAAACACACACCACAACAACAACAACAACAACAACAACAACAACAATATCAACAACAACACAGCATAGCCACCACATCCCCCACACCGCTAATATGAATACACATTGATTCCCTGATCAGTAGGCTATGCCACCATTTGTATTTATGGGAAGTGTATCAATTAGCATAAGACACTGCTGCTTTACATTAAGTGTTTTTAATGAAGATTTAGTGCCCGACATGACACTGGGTGCTGCTCTGTAGTGGGCGACCCAGCAGTCATGTGACAAGTAAAACAACTACAGGATTGTCTTTTACATGCTATTAATGTAACGGTCGAAGGACGTAAAATAAAACTATATACCATAATAAATAACAAACAATAATAGAACATACCTTTTTTTATTTTTATTAGGCTATACCAGTCTTTGATGTATCCAACAAAACTAACCTTTTCCATTAAACAAAAGATAATTATATGGAAAACTCAAATGTGGGCTGCAAATAAGAGTTTAAAGGTTGTGCTGATAAAGGCACTTTGTTTATTGATAATATTTCATATTGAAATTGTGTCAACTGAATCCATGCATTTGATTTTCTAATGCAAATGTTATACGGGAATGCACACATGATTTTTGTGAAAAATAGGCATGTCATTGCGGACTAAATGACCAAAGTCAATGGTTTTTGATCGCGTGCCACTTTAACATCAGTAGCCCCTTGGAAAGAAATATTCATCTATGAGGCCTGAGTCTAATTAGCATGATCATAGAGCAACACGCTAAAAACAGCCGATGCCGCTCAGAAGAGCTAGCATCAGCTTCTCATTAGTGGTCAGTCCCACCCTTCTCCCTATCGTTATCTCTGAAGCCACAAGTCAAAAGGGAGGAGGTCTTTAACATTTCAGGGTTCAGTGGATCAGTTTCCATCTCAAGGGATATTCATTTATTTACCAAAAAAGCAGTCACACTATAAAAAAAAGTGAAACGTGGTAAAGTAAAAACAAACTAAAAGTGATGATTATACAAATAAGTCACATACATATACTTCTAAATAAATAATGTCACGGTAGGTCTATATAAGTGAATACGATGCATTAATATGCTTCTTTGTATTTGCATTGACATAGGTCCTGCTTACCTGTCTTGAGAATCAATCAGTTCATTTCCGGCATTCTGGTGAATTTCTTGCACCTTTATGTGCAACAACCTTTGGTGAAAATGTCTTTATTTATGTAAAGGACATTAAAAACCTGCCAGTAGCCTAGGCTATGGCTTACACTGTGGAATGGTTAAATGTGCATCCCCTGCATTCCCCCTAAAATATGCATGTGTGTTTTGCATTGTAGGTGTGCTTGAGCACCCCTAAAAAAAAACACACTCTAAAATCACCAATGGTGTGTAGCCTGTAGATCAGACTAGACGGTATAGGCCTACACATTCACAAACAAACAGTTTAACCAAACTCCTTTGCTTTTTTAAGGCCTTGCTGTTTATTCATCTTTTTACTACAACAGCAAATTACAGAAGCGGTATTGAAAATAAAATATTTTTCATTGTTCTTGTAAAAAAAAAAAAAAAGAAAGAAAAAAAAAAACTGCACAAAATTTGATTGACCATACAAAACAAAGCCATAATATGCCAGTTAAAATGGATGAGAGAGACATTACTGCTGGAAAAAATAAGTTACGCCTTTTTCAATAATGAAAACATCAATTGTTTTTACATTTCGGATTTGACATAATCTCAAACTATATATACTGCATATATAAAAAAAAAAAGATGAAAGGAAAAATTAACACATTTGTGTTTTTTACTTTTTACCTTTTTTTTTGCAAATTAATGCTATAAACATGACATAAACTTCTTAAATATATTTATCAGTGCAACATTGTTTCTCTCTGTCCACGCTACAGTATCCTTTTCCTCTAGTTGCAAACTGTGTTGCGGCTACAGTCCTTTTATAATCCATCAAACAGGATGTCATAGGTACAGTAGGTTTGGTAGGAGAGGTGGGGGGTGAAGTCAAATCTGGAAATTAACAAGCCGAGAATGTTTTCAGCACACCACGACACATAGAGCACACCGATGTGTGGGAAAAAACACTCCTCAGGATCGAGTCTCTGATTGTTTCGGTGCGAACACCACCGCGTTCTACGGCGTTGTAATACCGTCCACCACACAAGTTCACCACGAGTTCATTGAATCGCATCGTGTCAGCGTTCCTCCCCTGCATCAATCTGAAAACACCGATCTCCATGGAAATATCAAAGAGTTCACATCAAGGTGACATATGCACTTTGTAAGCTTACAAATAAAATAGAAAAACAGATTGCGTACATTGATCTTTTCTACAGTCATTGCTTCAATCTTGTATTCTCCAGAGTAGGAAAGTGACTCTGACAGGTCATATAGGGATACATCAGTTCATTATGGGCTTTAAATTTAGTGATGACAAGTTAGGTGGTGTTGTGTAATGTGCCATAACATCCCTCCCCTCCAGGCAGAGAGAGAGAGAGAGAGAGAGAGAGAGAGAGAGAGAGAGAGAGAGTGTGTATGTGTGTGTAGCAATGTTCCTTTGGTAAAGCCAACCTGGAGGTGACCTAGTGACGATCAGCGCCCCCTGGCTGTAGGAGTGTACCCCCTAGTGACATCTGCTCTGACATCACAACTCTACGGTTGCTATATGGCAACCAAAGGGGAGAGCATGGTGGCCGCTAGGCCACTAGCATGTGAGCATAGTGTGTAAGCATTACATGTTGGATTATCACAAGTCACATGGGCATTACAAGTTGGATTATCACGAGTCACATGGGCACTGCTAGCACTAAGTGACGATAGCACCATTCTTTTATTTTCTTTTTAAAATGTTTATATGCCCTCCCCCTAAAGACCCCCACCGCACGGGATACAGTGACAGTGCATTGTCCCGATAGCACTTTTCAGCAAACTATCCACAGTGACATTTGGAGATGGCAAACTAAAAAGTCCGTAGCAAAGCAAAGGTGATTGTTTTGGGTTTTTTTTTTTTTGGTATGTTGGCAGACTATCTACAATCATCTACCATGTCTGCCATTGTTATGAACCTTGAAATGTACATGTGTGTTACAAGATGTGTAAAACATTTTCAAGACAAACACAACATAAATATGACGCAGTATGAGAGATAGGACACGTTCCAATGGTAGAGAAGTTTCTCTACCATTCACAGCCGTATTCCTTGGTTTGCTTTCGATTCATCTGAATGGCTGAATTGAAAATGGCACGAATGTCTCATTTTGACTTTAGTTTCAAACAAAACTGAACCTGCATGTCTTCATACATTATCTCGCTTCTCTGAGAAATGTCAAACTAAACTAAACTGTAACACTGCACCTTCCACAAAACAGACGATTGTATTTACACACGAACAACCCCATGAAAAAGGGATACTGCAGCTTTCTCCTTTCTTGAAAAACAGGGCAATAAAATATATTAAAACATATTTACACTGGACAGAAAACAAAACACAAATGAAGAGTACAAGGTAAAAAGCGCTACAACGGACTCCTTCCCATTTGGCAGATTTTTTATCATACAATGTGCGGCCCTGTTTTATGTCGCTATAACTTAAGTAATGCACAGTAAAACTTCAACACATGAGACATACTAAAGGCACTGTCAGAACCATACGCTACCATGGATGGGACCCTCCATTATATGATGCGGGGGCATTTAATAGCAAAATTAGGGGGGGGGTCAATGATGTGGGTTATGGGCAGACCCTGTATATGCCACAACATGGAGAAATACTACAACCTGCCAAGTATGGTTCATTTAGAATTTTGATACGTCTCTGTAAAACAGCCATCGAGAAATTATAGTAATAAAAAAAGTTTTCCTCTCAGAAAATGATAAATACTTTAAACATTATAATAAATTGGTCTCAACACCAGCATCCGATTGTAAAAGTGAATCAAAATCAAAATAGAAAATAAAAATATCTAAATCATCTGTACATATTCATTTTTTTCTGTATTTATTTTGTACACAGTGTCCCCTAGTGGTAGGTTCTTTTTACTGCAGCTCCTGAGTGTATGAGTGAATCAGTCCAAACCTCCCTTTGGCTCGTGAACCTGTCCGCCATCCAATGAGTCGGCCGTCAAGCCCCGCCCACTCGCAGTCATTATTTTTGTTCTTCCCTCTTTAGAGAATACGCCCCACGGTCTTGTGCACACTCTGCAACAAACTCTGTACATCTCCAGTCGACGCAGACGTAGCCCCGCTCCCCACTTCAAGGCTCAGAGTAGGAGTTCTGCACGTTCAGCTTGTCCTTCTTTAGCTTGACGCCGTCCACCAGCTCAAAGTTGTAGCTCTCCAGGGCCGACAAGTTCCTCTCAGACATCCCGCCGTGCGAGCAGGCGCAGTAGAGCACCACGCCGCAGATGGCGCCTAGGAAGACGCCCAGCGCCGACATGGCGATGATGGTGATGAGGATGGGGTCCAGGGTCTTCAGCATGTTGCCCGGCCCGCTGATCTCATCCCGCTCCACCATGTCTGGGTAGTCCGTGGTGTCCTCCTCTGGGGAGGTTAGAGGTCAGAGGTCAGATGTTTGTGTACAGGACAGTTTCCAAGAAGACGGTAAAATAACACACATTAGAAATCCATATTCAGGCCTGTTGTGAGCAAAATGTAACTATAAGCGCTATATACATTTAGCATGCGTGTGTTTTGTAAAGATAGACAACCATAGATATCTTTGCTACTGTACAGTACCTCCAAATACATTATACTCTGTATAACTGTATTCTGTAGTTTAATTAGGCTATTTATTTAATCATTCATTTAAATACAGTAATGCACAGTAGTAGACATTATAACATACAGTAATATCATTACATACAATTTAAAGTAATTATATATTACTTTCTGCCACTAGATGCCACAGTAAGTATAGCAACAAAACAAATGCTTTGTGGGCCACACAAACACACACACACACATCACATCACACACGCACATGCACACACTAACATGCATGCAGAGATGGAGTGCGATTTCATTCTCTGCTCAGGATGCAATTATTCCACTATTTTGCTACATATAAAATAGTTGTTTGCTGTTAGTGCTATGGGCTACTGTAGTAATGTTTAAAATAGTACATTTTAAAATCCAATTGAGAAATAAAACACGTTGCCCAAATTAATTTATTACAATAATTATTACGTATACTACATCTTCCCTCCAGAACGACTTACTGATTTTATTCACTCTGTCCTCAGGAACCATTGGCTCTGTGGGTACATCAGGATCTGTTGAATCAAACATTTATGTGACACCACAGCAAACATACTGGCAACCGTACTGCTATTACACTATAGAGTTTAAAGGTTTCACGTCTGGTACATGTTATTCATATTAGCATTCTGAACAAAAGAAGTGTTGTTCTCTGTGAAATCTTCCTTGCCCCATTGTTGCAGTGGTGCCGAGGTCTAAATCCACTCCACTGCCCCCTCCTGGACAATGTACGGCACTGCACTATACATGTGAGAACAGTTTACCTTTGCAGTCAGCCAAGCTGAGTCCGTCAAGGATTTTGATGTCATCCACAGCGATGTCTCCCCAGCTTTTCCTCTCCAATAAGCCTTCAATCACCACCTTCAAGATAAGAACATAATCTTTATTAAAATAAACCTTTAAGTAACAGTTAGAAAAACCAGAGACATTATAAAGAGACAGACCACATAGAGGTCTATGAAATATGAAAGATAGGAGCATTAATGCAAGGGCTGCTCATGCATGCATAGTAGAAGTTTAATCTTTGGGGAAAATCAACCTTCAAAACCTTATTTTGAGGCAACGTCACCAAAAGTTTTAAGCGTTTTTTATCAGATTTGACTCGCAATTGTCTTTATGTTTATATGTCCAGAAAGTGCAGTTTTGTCTCTCTCATTCATTTACATACTTCTTTATAACTGCCTGGAGCTGTTACCAAGATGGCTGCCGATTGGCCAGACTGGTCTATGAGGACATTAGGAAAACACAAAAGCTTTGCAGTGCTCTACTAGATGTACACAGTCATAATGTAATTGGACATTACTTAATAGACAGACCCTCTGTGACGTCACCATATACTGTATATATAAATGGACAGACCCTCTGTGACACCATGCTTGTTTGTAAATGGAGGGTTGGGATGATGAGTGTATCATGAGTGGTGGAATTACATTATTTTTTATATATTGTATTGTTTTTACTCATTTTGTATTGTTTTTAATGACGTAGTGGGAAGCACTTTCTGTTACCTGAATTTGATTGAAGATTGATTGATTGATTGATTGATAAACTGTATATATAAATGGACAGACCCTCTGTGACATGACCATAGACTGTATAGATAAATGGACAGACCCTCTGTGACGTCACCATAGACTGTATGTATAAATGGACAGACCCTCTGTGACGTTTCCATAGACTGTATATATATAAATGGGGATTGACTCCCTTCAGCAGCCAGCCTCAAGTGGCCATTCGAGGAACTGCAGATTATGCCACTTCCATCGTGTATGAATTTCTCAGCACCGGAGGTTCCCGCTTGGCCACTGTACCTCGTAGGGCTTGTTGGAGTGCGGCACCAGGACGCGGCCCTCCCGCCACCGGTTGCCCTGGTGACCGCTGACGGTCCACAGCAGGACATCGGCGGGACCGTCCACCGTCTGTCGCCGCTGCTTGACGTGCAGCGCGCCGATGTGCGGCCCCACCATGTGGTACCAGAAGGAGACGCACAGGTCCGAGTCGGGCGAGCTCACCAGCGGGCTGAGCAGCCGTGCTACCGCTGTAACCTGCAGGCTGGTCGCTAGGGCGTAGATGAAGTTCCCAGAGCCACCTGAAAGGGGCGACGTAACATAGTTTAAGTTTGCGTACTTCATTGTGTGCTCATCTGTTGAGCTTGACATGTTTTATATTTCTTACTAATATACTTTCAATAATATATACAAAGGTACTAAAAGAAGTCCTTACAATATGGATACAATTTAAATTCATGCCTTCCTGTTTTACCATATATAAACGTGTCATTTGTGTGTGAGTGTGTGTCTGCGTGAGCCTGTGTGTGTGTTTGCGTGTGTGAGCGTGTGTGTGTTTGCATGCATGCGTGTGTGTGTGTGTGCGTGCATGCGTGTGTGTGCGTGCGTGCGCGCGCGTGTGTGAGCGCGTAAGTGTGTGTGTGTCAGAACATAGCACAGAGTGTATATATAAAATACAAGATGGCCGCTCGCCACCCACCTGTGTGGTCCATGTTGGGACCGGTGTTGAGGGTGGGTGTGCCACTGGACTGGATCTGCCACTCGGAGCCCGTGTCCTCGGACGTCCAGCGGCAGAAGGAGGGGTCGTTGGCCCAGCCGAAGTCACAGGCGAACCACTGGAACACTGGGATTGGGCAAGACAAGACGTCGCGTTTAAAGGCGGGGTCAACGATTCCCGAGGAAGACTCCGGAGGAAGACTCAATGTCAAAACAACCTCACTGCCAGGGTGTTCCCTTAGAAGCTCCCACACACACACACACACGCACACACCCGCATTGGACATGACAGGATGAGGTGATGTTGTGTGGTGTGGTCTGGGGGTTGCTCGATTATGTAAAAATAAATAATAATCCCGATTATTTTGGTCATAATTAAAATCACAACTATTTAACATGACTACTCATTGACATTGGGAAGATGTTGTATTTACTGAACTTAAAAAAACAACAACAATAACAACAGTGAAAACAGTTAAACAAATCAACAGTGAAAACACCCTCAACTGTGATGTTTCTGAACCCCGAGAGGGGCGTGTCTCCCTATGTAACCCTACTCTCTACTCTTCCTGCACAAAGCAAGTATATCAGGGCCTTTGTACAAAGACCTAATGCTGTAATGGTATAACAACGGGGCTGGGCTGTTTGCAGGCTGTCATCCCCTCAACAATATCAGCCATCGGCCACTAGAGGGCAGCAGAGAACTGCGTGACGCAAAGCAAAGTGGATGACATAAAAAAAAATAAGAAATAGAGTAAAAACATAAAGGTCAGAATCATGAGAGACGGACAAAGGCGGGATGCGGTAGTGAGACAGGTGAAATATGTCTCTGGTGGCTGAAAGAGTAGGAGCGTCATGCAGGCTGTATATATATCGCAGCTGCGCTAAATGATCTTCTTTAATGAAAGGTAACGTGGCTTTACAGTAATAACCGGGTCCATGGAGTGACAAAGGGCTGAGGAGATCGAGACGGGGCCTAGACTTTGTGTCCAGTCGAGAAAGCAGCATTCACAGCGACCCGCGGAGAGCCCAGGATTTTAATGAGAGCAGGGACTTGAGGTTTAAAAGACAGACTATATAGCCGCATTGGAGGGACCCCCCACCCCCCCTCCCCATTCCAACTGACACAATTCCCTTCGGACGCACGCAGAGCTGGAAAAAATAGCCTGTAAGCTCTGTAGTGTGAGATCTAAAGCAGTGGCGAGCCCCCCGCTTTTCACATTTAATAACGGAAGAAAGGAAGGAACCCAAAAAGGGGGTGATGGGGTGAGGGGGATGGTTAGAACGGTAAGCTGTGGCCTCAAAATGTGCGCTCGCCATCTTGGTTAAGAGAGACAGTAAGGCAGGCCCTCCGAAGCATATGAGCCAATATTCCCTTTAGTAATGGGAAGGTTTTAAGGCTTTTGCGGGGCCGCCGCTCTATTTACCCCTTACAGACAAAGGTAGGAAATCCCACGTGAGACTGCGTATCAGACGACTGACTCTATTCCTTTCAGCATTCTCAATTAAAAGGACTTTGTTTTGGGTCGCTTGGTCTCCTGGGAGAATCGGAGCAGAGCCACTGACAAGACAAGCACCACATGACTCACTTGGCGATTTGGTGAAAAGAAGCCTTTCACTTTTGACATTCGCTTAAGGAAAGTATATCTCTCAAAACATACCCACACCACAGGCACACACGCACGCACGCACCTGTGCGTCCGTTATAGTTACAGTGTCCCGGTGGGCTGTCGACGGAGCGTGCAGGGGCTGATGGAGTGAGGGAGCCCAGGGAAGGGGGGGAGGAAAGGGGGAGAAAAGGGGGAGGAGCCCATGGCCCATTAGCCAAGGTCAGACGGGGGCACCAGCTCTCAGATGGCTCTCATGTGTGTGTGTGTTTATGTGCGTGCACATGGGGACTATGCCAATATGTGTGTGTGTGTGCGTGCGTGCAAGAGGGGATTACGCCAATCTGCGTTTGCTTTCGCTGGGTGCGTTTCAGGTATGTCACATTTCTCCGAATGTGCACGCGTGTGTGTGTGTGTGTGTGTGTAAACAAGGCGGTGTACTGCGCACGTGCATGTGTAAACATGCAGTGGCGTGTGTAGTCTGTTATGTTCATTAGCGTGTGCGTGCGTGTGTACAACGCAAGCTAGCGGTGTGTGCCCAGTGATTAGCGGTTATGCTGAGCAGGCAGCAGCAGAGGCCCAGTGCTAATCACCAGCACTACAGCTCTGCATCAGACCACCTCTGTGAGCCTCCCTGGCCCACATCATCAGCCTTAATCACATTGAGACGGGCCGTGAGAGCAGGAGGGTGACGCCCCTTAGCGCGGCTTCGCTATCTGACGGCTCTTTGGTGGATGCACTAAATGAACTGTGTTGAAACTCGGTTTCAACGCCGCTTCAGAGACGACGCGACGTTCAAAGACCCTGCCACGCCTCTCTCTGTGTCCGGGATGAGTGCCTGTGAGCAACACGGAAGCTCACCTGGGCTGGGGTCGACCTCCGGCGTCGTGGTCTCCGGCAACGTTGTCCCACCTGGCCATCCAAGAAAACACAGAAATGTGACACAAATTAGCACGGTTAGCCCAGTCGGTTGCATTCGCCTCTCCAAGCTGGTCTGCCACAGCCTAAACACATGCTAACTGAGCTAGCTAGCCACGAGCGCATGCTAAACACCCCCAGTCGTCCTGCTGCTCTTTCCATCGCATAAAAGCGAACACGTTTCCCCTCTCTCAGGCCCTAACCGAGCCCCGCCGCTGCGACTGGCTGCGACTGGGACCGTGCCGTGCTCTTTGGAGACTGCTAGTTAGTGGGCCAGGCAGGGAGGGAGGGAGGGAGGGAGGTTACTGGGTTACTGGGGAACGAGGCCAGGCAGTGGAAGGGGAGGAGGGGGAGGAGGAGAAAGGGGGAGAGGGGGAGGGCAAACTAGGTGACACGGGAAAGGGAGGGGAGGGGAGGAGGAAGCCTGCTGGGTAACAGCATGGGGGACGCAATCGCGTCGCCTGTGAGGCAAGTGAGTTAGGAAGGTGTGTGTGTGTGTGTGTGCGTGCGTGTGTGTGTGTGTGTGTGTGTGTGTGTGTGTGTGTGCGTGTGTGTGTGCGTGTGTGTGTATGCATGAGGAGGTGGTTGCAGGTGCATGCAGTTACAACTTTGCCACGTGCGTATGTAGGGGAGGGGGGGGGGGGTGAAGGGGAGAGGGAGAGCTTCGTAGGTGAAGGTGGGAGGGCCGTTGCCAGGGTTACGGCGCGGCAGTCTCTGAGAAAGGGCGGGCGTGGGCACCTGTCACGTCGTAGTCGTCACCTGTGCCGCTGTGGCAGCTGGCCTGGTCGTCGTCGCACTCGTCTGTGGGCGTTGCCGTGGGCGTTGCCATGGGCACCAGGGTGGTGGGCGGGGCCGTCGTGGCTGGAGGACGGGAGAGAGAGAGAGAGGTTGTTGTTAAGTATTTTGTTGTTGTTATTATCCATATTATTATTATTATTATTATTATTATATTATTACATAT
>JAODOY010083461.1:0-15016 GCA_025399855.1 Forbesichthys papilliferus | reverse complement strand
TTATGACCAATTCATGCAAAACTCCACGTAATCCCAAGGGGTTCACATACTTTTTCTTGCAACTGTATGTATATATACTGTATATATGTGTGTGTGTGTGTATACATATATATATATATATATATGTGTGTGTGTGTGTATATATGTGTGTGTGTGTATGTACAGTGAGGAAAAACAGTATGTGACCCTCGGCTGATTTTGTACATTTGACCACTGACAAATAATCTATCAGTCTATAGTTGAAATCAGATTTATTTTAACAGTGAGAGACAGAATAACAACAAAAATCCAGAAAATCGCATGTCAAAAATGTATTTGCATCTTTATAATGCGTAAAATAAGTATTCGACCCGCTGCAAAACATGACTTAGTACTGTGGCAAAACCCTTTTTGGCAATCACAGAGGTCAGACGGTACTTGGTGCTTCTTCCCACTTCTAACACCATAAACATGATCTGATATACTGTATAAATAATTCAGTTCTACAAATCACCCCCTTTCCAGTGTATTGCTTACATTCTGAGGGTTTATTTTACACAGTAGCTTCAGCACATTTGTCACTTTTGTCATAATTACATTTTATTTGCTTTTACAAAGTACCAAAGGTTTACCAGTTAGGCTTCTTTAAAGGTAAAGACAGCTATTACAAGCTAATTGTAATATACATTTTGTCAAATTCACCAAAGATCTCCTCACATTTCGCTAGTTTACTGTTCTCTGTGCGTGTTAAAAAAATAATCCTATACATCTACACACAGCTCTGACTCTGTAAATAGGAACATAAAATGTTGAACACCGCTCACATCAAGAAAGCCCTAGTACTATGTTTGATCCAATGCATTTTGATGTGTGAAGCGGAGGAATATTGTATTGATTAGTGCTCTAATCTATAAAGCATTCTCGAGAATGACTGACCCTGCCTTTTAATTGGTTCAGTATTAAGTGACTAGATTTGTGGCAGTGTGAAGTGGAAGAGGAGCTCCCATTTTAATCAGATGATACCGATAGAACCTGTAGTTTCTATAGTTCAGCAATCCACAATCCACACACTTTTTATCCGTGGTGACTCATTCGTCTTCCTTACAGGTCATTCTAGCAATCAACCATGCCTAGTGTGTGCTTTAGTCCAACAGTACCTCATTTAATGGCCTCTCTCCACCACACGGTGTGTGCGTGTGTGCGACATGTTACAGACGTTTGTTGTTCAGTTGTCTTAGTGCACGTGGCTATGTGATAAACTGTTACCCATGTGCCACCAAGCCCAATGTGGTAAAAGGCGAAAGAGTGTTGTCTGGCATGTGTGTTTGTGTGGACGTGAAGGTCAGACCCAAAAGTATTTTTTCCAGTAATTGCTGTTTGTCTGTTTCAGTGTGAGGGCTCAGGAACCTATATAGTATGCTTGTATATTTAGTGTACAACCCAGCAGCACATTCTGGTGCTAAACTCTCACCCCTACACTTTTTTCTATATCCTCCTTATTTAGATTTCTTGATGCCTTGGTGTATGTTTTGTTCTTTGTCTTTTTTCTCTTCTATTTTTTCCCCTCTCTCTCTCTCTCTCTCTCTCTCTCTCACTCTCATACTTATCTCACATTATTCTTACTTCTCATACATGAGTAAACACACTCAACTCTCATTCATACTAAATCCAGACAGATAATGGCACACATCATATATGCACAGTATCAGTTTCTGCGTATATTTTGGCCGATTACATCGGATCGTTTGAAAGAAAATCTGCATTATACATTTGGCAACGCAAAAATTCCATCGTCTGTTTAGTCGAGGCGCAGCACTCTGAGGAGCGTGAAGGTCTTCCAGGTTTAACACAACAGATGTAAGCCCTAGACATAGCAGTCACAAGGGGGATGTGTTGTGTCTCTCTGGTCTTGAGACATCCTGGTGGGGTCAGCTCCTCCCTTCTTATCAGAGGGCTCAATATCTCTCTTATCTTGAAGCACACTGTGCTTTGGTGCAGTGGTGCAAAAGGGTGGACTCGAGTAGGTCATGTGGCGGCCAATAGGTCACTGGTGGTGTTTGGTCCAGCGTTCCTCAAGGCACACACCCTGACTGCTAAACCTAACTGCTCCCCAAGAGTTGAATGGTGTGCGTGTGTGTGTATGTGTGTGTGTGCTAGGGATGGGCACAGGTACTTGAGTACTCGTCTGTATTAGCCATGCTCGGTAAGACGATTCATGATCGATAATGACAACGTGCAAATAAATGTGTGAATTAATTAAAATAATCTCTAAATTTAGTGAAATAGGCTTCGTAACATAATGTCACATTTTACTGCAATAGTCTAGTAGGTAGTCCGGTTCCAAACAACTCGAAATCGCCATAGTTTTGGACATGCAGTCTGACCAAACAGAAGGCAGATTTGTTCCTATCTGCCATTTTGTCCGTCAATCAATACTTTCCACCTGTCATGAAATCCCATCAACATCTCAATTAAAGTTCTCACCATGTATTGAAACCTGGAAAATCTATTGGATGGATTATTTGGAACGGAAAGATCACGGCCGTACATCCAAACACATAGCGTGTGTTTTAAGGTACCGGTAATACACATGCTCACTACCAACATCTCTCTTTTGCTTTCTCATTCCCTCTTGCTCACTCGGCATCTGTATTCTGACATATACACTATATTTAATACGCATTTTGCCTCCGTTTTAATGCCCCGGCTGCGGTTATATTCCATCAACTTGGAACAATTTATAACACGACCGACAGCATGTTTATAGAACTACACTGTGTCGTAACCGAGTATTTTTGTAGATGCTTTGTGGATGTCATGACCCAGCGTATATGTGCGAGTTTCTTTTTTAATGAAATACATTAATTCAAATAAGAAACAAGAACATCACCTGGTACATCCTTTAGTTTTCTGATGTATTTCATTTCCCCCGGGCTTAGAATACAAATACTTGAGTACTCGCTCATTTTCTCTGTCGGGTACTTAAGTAGTCATAATTATCAAAATGCACATCCCTAGTGTGCGTGCATGTGTGTGTGTGTGTGTGTGTGTGTGTGAAGGCAATAAAGTGAGGCAGTGATGTAAAGAAGTGGCCTGTGGGTTGGAAAATAGCTAAGATACTGTAAATGCAGTCCATTTACCATTTAGTGTTTCTTGTGTTTTTGTAATGGGACATGTGATGGCTTCTAGAGAATTCCCCCCCTCCCTGCCTTCCATCCCCCACCCACCTCCTACAGAGATGAGGAAGACATGAATCTCTACTGTACCATACCGGCTGAAACTGGAATGTTCCCTCAGCCAGGCGGGATGCATTTGATGTGGAGTGTTTGTGTTGTGCACATTTGAATGAACAGTTTGTGCTCCTCCTGTGTGTCTGCTTAGACGCCTTTCTTTTTTGCAATTTCATTGTGACATTGCTTCGGCTCTGTGTTTGTGACGGCGTGAAAGTGAAATAGAGACATATCGTTCCACCATCACCTTAAATTTGCACTGAAATACCAGTCACCAGTAAGAAAAACACCTCTGTTGGCAGAATCTGCACGAAAAGCCAAGCTCAGCCATTATAGATACTGTAACCACTTCTATTAGAGCACCTGATAAAGAGATTGACTTCTCTGGAAAGGAATAACTCAATAATTCAAAACCTGACACTATCCAGACATACACAGGCACGCACGCACACGCGCGCTTATGCGGTGTGAGTATTCTCACATAAACTAATGTCATTCAGATTGCTAAATATCCTGTCTTGACCAGAAACACATTTTGTGGGAAGGTCAGAAGGTCATGGATGATACTTGTTAATGAAATCTCGTAAGCGAGCAAAAACGTTGCCTAATTTGAACACGATATCATTTTAATAATTGCTTGACTTTTTCTCTGTTTAAGCTGAACATTCTGTTTCAGATGGTGTTTCACCTTTAAACATGCCCTAACGTGATTGGCCTTTTGGGTGGGAGTGGCAGGATTGTATCCAGGATAGGCCAGAATGTATTTTGTTTTAGAACATACATTTTTTTTAATAGGGAACCTTTAATAGAGTATTACTAATTACAGATGAGGTGGTGATTGTGGAGGGAAATGCATGCCTTTCTAAATTTGTTGAATTTAATGGGTTGAAAAGTAACTACTGTACTATGGTACTTAAATTGTGGTGTGTAAGATAATAAAACATCTAATTTTGCAAGCCCTGCCTCTATGATTTTTAACGAGGTTTCTTATAGTGCAACATAAGCCAGAAAAGCCTGGCAGCCCCTAGGCAGGACTATTTATGATTGAATGCTTTAAATAGCATCTTAACCTAATCCAATGTAACTAGATCTACTTGGATATGTTGTTACATCTCATTTACTTGAGAAGATGGACAGTGTTCTTAGATAATAAAGGTGATCAAGTGTTTAACGTTGCAAATGTGGGTGGTTATGGCAAAACCTTCCCAATCAATACAGGATATAGGGCATTACTGATGGTGAAATGAAGAGCAGGCTATGAAAATGTGTTCTCTCACTGTCACATTGTCTCTCTCCTGCTTTCTGTTGACATCCAATATGTGTGGTACAGCAACAAAGTCTCTACAGTAGATTAGATTGTGTTCTTTTTTTTACCCCCCAGCCCTTCAGGCCATGGTGAAACCACATCATTAGCTTCTTTTCATTATGGTTATGTCCTGGTATTTCCTTTCCCTTTTAGTGGTGCAGTCCTCAGCAAGGTAGATCGAAGCACACAAACTGAGCATTGATAGGTCTCTGGATATGAATCACATTCTACCGGCGAGGACAGGTGGTTTGCTTGTGTTAAATATGTAGTTTCTCACTAACTCAATGAAGGAATTGAATCGTCTCTAACACTCAGATAGAGATTTCAATTGCTTTATACAGAATGAGCTAGGATATCCTACATACTGTAATCAGGCCCCACTGCCACTGAGGCGACAACATACCATCCAAGAATCACTGTTCTTGGGTGGGGGAAAAAAAGAGCCATGTGTTGTTTTTCAATATAGAAGCATTTCATTGCTTTCATTGAATTCCCAAACAAACAAATCAACAGAAAGCTAGATTTTATACTCTGTATTTGTCATATGAATATCCCAGGTGCAGTACATAAGATAGATACATATTTTAAATGACTAAATTCACCCCCCCCCCCAATGTAGACTGTAAGAGAAAACAGACACCAACAGAATAAATAAAAGTGTTGCAGTGGAAAAATGCTTTAGTTTCCTTTTGAACTGGCTTCGCCCCAAATTCAAAGTAATACAAAACACAATTTGAAATGCATGTCTAATTTTTATGAACCTTCAGCTGGAGTTGATTACCCCCTACAGAAAAAGAAAATACTGTTGAGAGATTGCATTTAGATATTTATTTGAATTATTTATTTGGAATATTTCATAAATGGACAACAGGTGCATTTTCCTCCATTGCTACGCCCTTTACCATATTCTTGTGCTCTTCTCATCAATAACCAGCTGGCCAAAATAACTACAGTACACTGCTAATCTTCTAAGTATATAATTGCATGATTCAAATTTGATAAAACATTGAGAGTACCAGTGTATATATATATTTTTTTGTTCCAGATATATTTTGCCCCAATTAATTATGAGCTTATCTCAAAGATCTAATACATACTCTCCATGTACACAAAAGGCCTATTTCTCTCAAATATTGTTCATATACTGTATCTGTCTAAATCTGTGTTAGTGAGCACTTCTCCTTTGCCGAGATAATCCATCCACCTCACATGTGTGGCACATCAAGATGCAGATCAGACCGCATGATTATTGCACAGGTGTGACACATTGTTACCCCAGACAACGTTGTGTTTGTGAGGAAATATAAGCGGGCAGCGCCATTTCACCAATGGAACCAATGGGATCAACATGCATTGACATTGGCTGAGTCAATCTCCATGTTTGAAATGACTGTAGAGAATGTGTCTTGTCAATGGACGTGATGCTGTAACACACACAAGTCTGCGGGTCCCAAGGTTTATCTTATCATTATTTATACAGTCTGGGGTCCCTGTTATATGAGGGAGCCACTGGATGGTGTGTAATTGGTCCGCTTAGTGGTGCTCTTAATTCAATGCATCCTCAAACAAATAGTTGTTGGGGATACAAACTAGCCAAATGATTGTTTGGCCACAAAAACCAAAAACATTTAACGATGTGAGCTAACAGACAACCGCATACTAATTCTGAACGTGATCCGACGGGACAATTATTTCGCCATTGTGTGTGCTTATTGGTGTCTGGTGAATATAGCTGGTGGCCTTTTCACCTTGTGAAATTGCCCTGGTTTTTGTTTGTGCTGGTATTCCGAGTGCTTTGAGACTATTTTTTTAGAAGCTGCCATGGTTTTTGTTATGCTGTTTTATCTGACTGAACATTTTGTCGGTTGAAGAGCAGTTCTGAATTTTTTTAATGTCTATATTGGGCTGATCAGACAGGAGCATGGAACCTAGAAAATGATAATACATGCAAAATAACAGTACATTTGCTTGTGGAATAGTACGTGGAATGAGATCAATCAGATCCTAGGTCTTTCTCCTGGGTCGATCGCTTGCGTTTCCGGTCGGGGCTTTGTCAGATGTGGCCGTTGCTCTCAGCCACGCTTATAATTATTAATGTGTCTCCCAGCCTTTATGTTAGGAACAGTCATGTCCCTGTCTACAGCCATCACATCCTATTCTCGTCACTCTGCCGTTATGCCACTATAGCCCTCCGGAGGGCGTTTGCAATAAATTATCTGGACGGTTTTCAGGAGTTTCTTTTTTCTTATCAGTGTTTCTGTTCTCTTTTTTTTGTGGTGGCTTTGCAGTGAGGCGATGGCACACATGGGAAATTCAGCCTTAATGCTTAGAAACACTCTTTAACAAAACTCTTTGATTAGGCCTATTTCACAAAGGAGCCAGTTAAATGTAGCACTTAATAGACATCATTTACACTGAAGTAGCCTAGTCCTTAAAAAAAAAAAGATTATTGTATATATTTGCATAGTGTTTCCTCTAGGATTTTCTTTATTAAGCATACTTTATTAAGCAAACCTTTTTGTTAGACCTTGATGGTGTGTGTTTTGGCGGTCGGAGTGAATATCAATCGGTAATTTAGAAATATAAAACAAATGACATTGCATAACAAACTTTAGACATTTATTGTCTGCCTCTCACAGTACATATTAGCAGTTAGCGGCAATTATTGGGCATTGATCTTTACAGAATTTTCATTAAAATATTGTAAATATACAGCATGATATGGGGTAATATTGAATACTCACCATGATTGGTGTGGTACAACCGTGGGTTAATAACCCATGTAAGGTCCCAGGCTGATAATCTGTGCTTACTGTCTTCTTTCCTCTGTCATTAACTCCTCCATTCTCCTCTCCATCTTTCCTCTCCTACCCTGTTCTCTCTCTCTGCCATCTCTCCTGCTTCACTCGCATCCACTATTCCTGCTTATCTTTATACTTATCCTTATACTATATATACTAATATAAATATGTTTTAATAAGTAACGTTGGATAATTATCTTATATTTTTAGAGTGAATATTTTTATCTGAATGTTAGCCTACAACTTGTGTTTCAACAACTTAGTTTTAGGGCATAGGCCCTAGGCTACTTTGTTTGGTACCTCCCTAATAAAGTAAAGGTAAAGTGTGTTTTTTTGCTGTAGCCTACCTGACTAATAGTATCTTCCTCAGAGACATCAGGTTTTTTTCTCTTCTTGGCAAAATATTCTGAATATATCTATATATCTGAAAATGCAACCAAATGTAAATAATATCTTTTGCTGACTAAGTAGGCTATGATAACGTTGCAGCATGTTATTAGGCTACAATTCATTTTGCTAACGGTAGCTGCCTGGAACATAATTTCACAACCTATAAATAGTTGACCATGAATAGAGAATATGTTTCTAATATGCTTATTTAGACTGAAATATGTAACTTTAAATGAAATCTAGTCTAATCAAGTTAAATCTACAATAATTCTTGTTTTCCAGTAACGTTGGCTAAAATGTTTTGACTATATAAGTGATTGGTGCGCCGATCCATCATCAAGCTAGTACGATCCATGACGCGATGCACGCTTTAAAGTGGAGAGAGAGAGACTGATGAAGTGGGGGGAAAGGGGGACAGTTCGCGCACTGCGGATATAAATATGGGACAACTTCACACAGTTTCACACATTTTATAAAATTATGATACAGTGGCGGCATAAAAGGAGTGGCGGGTTGCATTTTTGTATTTGCCCCCATTTTGGAGTGGCCTTATATTGTGGCCAGCCTAAGGCACACCTGTGCAATACCCATGCTGTCTGATGTGCATCTTGATGTGCCACACCTGTGAGGTGGATGGATTATCTCGGCAAAGGTGCTCACTAACACAGATTTAGAGGACAGTGAACAATATTTGAGAGAAACAGGCCTTTTGTGTACATAGAGAAAGTATTACATCTTTGAGTTCAGCTCATGATGAATGGGGGCAAAAACAAAAGTGTTGCGTTTATATTGTTGTTTAGTGTGTATACATTTAAATGTTTAAACTGTATTTTATTTTAAGCCTTGTTACTTCCATGTTGATTGATATATGTATTATTGTTCCTGTTGATAAGTAGCTAATTATTCATTATTTCATATAAAATATATAATTCTTAAAAAAAAAAAAAAAAAGTGTTTTATCCTAATTCTAATTTCCTGTGCTATACCTATTAGGCTATTCTATTCTCACAGGATCCAACTTGTTTTACCCGGACAGTGATCACATACTCTGGGATGTTTACTGTCTGGGCATTTAATTAGAAACCTTTGACCCCCAGCCCTCTAATGAGGGAGATGAATAATAGATTTTTGTCTGGAACAGATGCATTTGGTAACTATTGGCTTGTGAGCGCCCCCACCATCTACTGAGATTAGGGACCGATTGTCCCAGTCTGCCAACGACAGTTAGTGACATATAAATGCTTTTTGATTGGGTCTGTTAGCCTGGAAACGGTCTCATTGTTGGCGTCATTGCTCCTCTCTCTCTCTTGCTCTCTCACTCTCCCTGTCCTCTTTCACTGTTTTGATTTATAATTCAGAAGAGGACTGTTGGTCTGGCCTAATTAAAATGCCACTCCGTCATTGTGCCTGAATGGAGTCAGGTGTGTTTTGAATTACCAATTGTATAGGGCGGGCCTCTTCTCGTATGGCTTCCTGCAGGGGTGCATGCCTGCAAGTTGAGGACCTAACAAAGGAAAAGCTTCTCAGTTCAGGTCATGTAGCCTGTGTGAGGTCCAGGGCTGGTGCTCTAAAGCGTTGTCGGTTGGTTTCAAGATATAGCATTGCAGTAGGAGGACTTTAAAGTAGGTCTTTAGCAGCGAATGAATCAGTCAATTGTGTACTACTGCTAAGTAGCTTACACTTAAATTGTACACAAATAAATCAACGCCTCAACATTTGTGTTTTATGTAGCTTAATAATGTGCAGATCAATCTCTTAAGTATGTTTTGTTACAACGTAGTTCATGTGGTGGATCGCAAATGATGTAGCTGCAATGCATCAAGTCTCATTTAGTCTCATTTAGTCTTGCCGGTGTGGTGTTATTGCAAGTGTTGTTTCGCGAACTACCTACCCACCCATGCCACGATGTTGTAATTGCTTGTTTACAGTGTGAATGGGGATTTGTCAGCACCCAAAGCATGTCCTGGCCGTCTCAGCACGGTGTTGATAGACACCTGCTCTGCCTGCTGTATTGAGTGCTCGGAGTCCATCCACGCACGCCGAGTCATGCTGTCACCATTTTGTCCCGTCCCGCTCCCTGTCTCCCCTTCTGCTCGTTTTCTCCCCCTCCCCAGAGCACTATAATCATGTTATGGCCATGCCTTTGTATACACAGCACAGGGATCACAATGCAGATTCGAAAGGTCATATGGCTCATTAAAGAATCCTATTAAAGCTCCCCCTTATATACTGGAACAGGGCAGTAATTGGCCAGAAGGACTGCATATGGCGAGCTGAGAGAGATTGAGTCTGTCCGCTAGTAAAGGTAGATGGGCATTGAATTGACTGGAAAGGTCACCTCAGTTGATATATTAAAAATATGTAGGCGCAGGTTCTGTGTGTACATTCAGGCCTCTGTAAGCTTCTCTGGTCCCAGTGGAACCAGCTTTGCATGTGCATCTATTTGAATTGTATTGCTGTTGGTAATTCTAAGAGAAGAAGTCAACATTAAACCCTGTGTATGCGGTGACGTCAAGAAAGCCTTTTCACTCCCCTGAGATAGGTTCCTGCATGGAAAACTCAGTTATTCAAAATGAAGTGGTGGCAGGATGAACATGTTAAGCTGGTTGACTCCCAGTTGCACGTCTGTGGGTCAAGATGCCTGCCCCCTACCTGCTCCTTATTTGTGCTCACGGTACTGTGAGTTGCTTGGGATAGAAGCGTCAATTGTAATTATACATAGTGCATGTTAATCTGTCAAGCCTGTGTATAGCCAGTCATTTTATTGCTTCACATTAGCATACTGTATCGTTATTATTTTTATGTCCTCCTTATCCTTCTCTTTCTTAACCCCAATTAGTTTTAATGGCTATAACTCCTTTTAATTAGACTGTCGAGGGCACATTCTTTGAAAGCAATGCGTACTGGTGACATTGACAATGGTGTAATATATGTTTTCCTCATCTGTCTTTGTGTCTGTTTCTTCTGGTCAGATGAGGGCTACTACCAGAGTGGAAAGTTCCAGTTTCAAATAGATGTACCTGAAGCCTACAACATGGTGGTGAGCAGGCCTTTCCTCTCTCATAAGTAGTGCTATGTCTTTTCTGCATCCATTGTATGTTTTTAATTTAATGAAATCACAAATCTTTCCTTACATTATATTCTCAGCATTTCGCAGGTCTTTTGTCAATAGCCGACATTGACTATCAGTGACCAAATTAAATCTTCTAAAATAGATTTAATAACAAATATTAAAATATGAAAATGTTCTTCTGTGATGACCTGAAAGCATCCTGCTCCTTGGTTACAAATGATGGATACATTTTAAAATTGACCGTCAAAACGTTTTAATCTTTCGAGAAAACCTTTATGATTATTGTTTCCCCCTCCTTGAAATGGGAATTTCGGGCTTCTCAAAGAAAGCCTTGTACTTTGCTCCTGGATGAGCTGTTGTGGACAGCAATGTTTAAGCCTGCTGGTTCCTTACACAAAACATGATTCCCAGTCTCTTCCTCAGTCAGTGAGGAGTACAGCACCTCCAATCGAATAGGTACTCTGTACAATATCCGTATTCCAGGCATCTGTATTGGTATCGGGACTGAAAAAATTGGATTGTGCCATCCTTAGTATCTAACCATGTCCTGTTTGTGATTTCTATTGCGTGGCATTTTGTGCACTCTGGGTTGACTGTGTGTGTGTGTGATTGTGTGCCTATAACGGCTCTACTGTGTTTCACATTCGGTGTATAAATTGATTATGTGTTTCTATTAATCACCAATTTACACTCTCTAACTCACACACACGCGCAACCACTACTCAAGTAGTGACTTTTCTACTGTATGTCAAAGGAAGCTTAAAGCAGCAAATGCCACATTTAGAAAGCTATACAAATGCATTGCCTCTTTCATTAGAAGTTTTAAAGAGCTTTGAAAGCTGTCACCTAAAAAAAACAATTAGGTCAGAACATATTTTTCCACCCAACTCACCCTTCTAGCAAGGGTGAGTTGTTGGAAGGTTATGTTGGCAGAAGACTAACAATGTTTACCAGCATCCTCTAAAAATCTGGAATACCCCCAGAAGTTCCTATTTTATACTTTTTATTATTGTGCACTTGTGCAGTTTCTTTAGACTTCTTCACCAGCCTTCCTGTCTAATAAGTAGGGCTGGGCGACATCACCAAAAATCACACGATTAATTGAACATTGTACCTCGAATACGATAAATGAACGATTATTTTGCCTTTGTTTTGCTTTTGTTTGAATTCTCCATTTGCTCCCATGCAGCTGTGTGGACGGGGCTGAGTCTTGTGCCTACACACGTGGTAGTTAACAGTATAAATCGTTTTAACTTTTGTAAATATTATTTTAAAATTAATTTTAATATTTTAATTTAATTTTTCTAGCAACTGGCTAAAACATTAAATAATAAAATCTACAGGAGTCATAATTATTATTTTAAAGTTAAATATATTGACAGTCAATAATGTACAGTACTTACCCTGCAGTGTTATTACCCGGTAGTACTACTATGTCACATCATGCATTTGGAATCGGTGCACCTACCGATCTTAGGCATTTCGGTCTGTGATATTTCAGAACCATTGTTCCACAAATTGCATTTCCTTAGTAGTGTATCATTGAAAGAGTTGACTTAAAATCTCTAGCCTACATGCTGGTGCAGAATTTACCAAGAAAGGGGGTGGCGCTGGTAATAAAGATGCTTCGAAGGAAGATATCTGGAAAGCTGTAGAAGACAGTTAATCTATCTACACCTCGTAGATAGATTAACAGCAAGCCCACCTTGTTTTAAATGGTTGTCTGTCACGCATATAGGAGTCTACTCTGTTCTTCAATGTGACGGCAGCAGAGCTGCACCGTTACAAGCCAATGACGGGAAGTTTAGATTCCATATACGTCTGTCCTGGTTACTGTTGATAGTAAGACAGCAGTGTTTTTCTATGGATTATTGCTGTGCCTGGGATTGTCACCATTTCAAGAAGGGTGTCCCGTGTCCGCGTCCCAACAAAAAGGTGTATTTATATATATGTTAAAAAATTATGTCGGTTAGAGGTTCTGAATGTCGGTTTCCCATTACTTTTTAGTTAATCTTCCAACGATGCTAATGCTTTTGATTGCTTTATACAGCAGTTCCTACTAACAATACTGTATATGTATTGATTTGTAATCTCCTGAACCTCTAACCCAGCAGGCCTGTGTAAAACCCAATCCACTTGCTGACATTTTAACTCAGCTCAACAAAATCAATCCGTCAATCTAAACAAACACAGGCGCTGGCCTTAAATCACCTAAGCTTGACTCCTGGTAGAAAAGGACTAGAAAGGTCCCCGTTTGTACAGATTTTCCCAGGACAGTTCTATAAAACGCTCTGGGCAAAATAACCTCTGTCCGAACATCTGAACAATCAAATGTCAGGTGATTCTCTAACATTGTTGGTTGCCCCTTTCATGAAAACAAAAGAGCAGAGATAAAATGCCAGACCGTTATGCTTTATGGTATGAATGTCATTCACCATACATGCAATGTGTCCATTACCATAATGGTTTTTCATCCTTCCTGCACGTGTTTCTATGCCTTTAACGCATGGGTTCAAGGCTAGGCATTTCATTTATATAGCATATATTACATGCACGATGCACATTCAGTGTGTTTCATATTATATCATATTATATTCCATATATTAAACCTTGTTATATTTCCCAATTAAAAGGATGTAGATATAAAAATACAATTACATTGAATAACATAATAAAATCTTATAAAAAGGAAGATAAAAAATATATAAAATGTATCAGCATGTCAGTATGTCAAAGTGCAATGTTTGCAGTTCAGCAGAAGGCAATGGTGAACATAAATATTTTAAGTGGATTTTAAAATTGTCTGTGTTGGAGCAGGTCTCCCATCATTCCAGATATTTGTTGAGTAGTAGCTAAACACTACTTTGTTTTGTTTTTATTCTGGGGACGGTTAGCAGGGGTCTAGATGGCTCATATTGTGCTCATTTTGCGCATTTCAGCAATGTATTTTGGCCTCAAACCATTTAGTGACTTATAAACAATCGGGAGTGTTTTGAAATCAATCCTCTGACATATAGGGAGCCAATGTGTAGATTTAAGAATGTGTGTGTTCACATTTCTTTGTTATAACTCTATCAGCAGGGATGCAGTATGTCTGATCCTGATAAATGTTTCATTTTCAGTATTTGAATATATTGTACTTGTTTTTAAGTTTATTCCAAATCCTCAATAGCGTAGCCAGAGAAAAGACTGTGCCTCTGAAAAACTTGGTGTGCAACATCCCTATTTCATTCTTTATTTTAAACGTCAAAGTGCAAACATTATTTACGTATCAGCTAAATAAAAAATAGGCCCATGCCCACAAGGGTCACATCAGCGTAGATTAGACTTTGAAATGTTATGGATGTTTTTGACGAAAATAAAAGATAACTGGGCAAGTATCTACACTAACACAGCACACTGACAGCAAAATGACAAAACTGAAAACGTTATTGACAGCCTACCTACCTGCAAAACAACGCAGTTTATCCTTAAATAATGAAATAATAATTTGACTCAAGTTTCTGTAGGTTTCCTTTTAAAATGCCAGCAAGTATGGCATTTTATCCTATCATGTCGACTGTTGAACAGGAGACGACCATGGAACAGCTTGTAACAAGCAATGTGATCAAAATACAAAGTAATTTGGGAGTTATTTTTCAACTAGTGTGGCATAACTGGCGCTTTAGCTCCTGGAAGTGTTGCATTGACAGGTGTCGTGCCAAAAAGTGATTGTCCAATAAGAAGTGATCACCATATGAAAAAGTGCATTTAATGGTTATATTCCCACAATTTGTAAAAACGAATAGATTTTGGGCACGACACCGGCTACTGCTACTACTACTACTACTCCGGTGTGATGCTCACAGGTGCAGTCAACGAAGTCGCGTGTAAGATACATTTTTTTTACTGGATGGATTATGTTGTTTTTGACTAAAGACATTTAGAATTAACAATTGGGCTATTAGAATTAGTAATTAAACCATAATAGCTGATTGATTGATTGATTGATTTATGAGTGTGGCAGCTGCCTCTTTGGTTGGCACAGGCACACCCTGGCACACCCGTGGCTATGCCAGTGGTGTTCCTTAGCGTTGAAGTTTTATGTTATATTTGGTTTTACTTTTGATTTATTTCTGCCGTAATCAACTTCAAGCCAGCCTGGTGTGTGTTACATCTCTCTCTCTCTCTCTCTCTCTCTCTCTCTCTCTCTCTCTCTCTCTCTCTCTCTCTCTCTCTCTAGCCACACAAATAAAAA
>JAODOY010083460.1:0-37839 GCA_025399855.1 Forbesichthys papilliferus | reverse complement strand
ATGTGGGTGACACAGATTCTGAGGGAGCACCCTATGGCATCGACTGGATTTCTATATTATCAATAATGTAGTTATCCTATTAATCAAAAAAATAATTGAGTAATCGAAAAAATAATCAATAGATTAATCGACCAAATAAATAATAATTTGGAACAGCACTAGATGCGTGACTTGGTACTGTGTAGATGATTGAGATTCACACATTCTGAATTAAGTTGCTTTGTTTGAACCAGGAAACAAAGCGTATATGTCTGGTATCCTCATTTGCTCTGTAACTCTTTATTTATTTACATATTTATTGTTATCTGTACTAGGCCATTTTTGAGTTGATCTCGTCCGAGCACTCCTACCTGCACAGTCTGGAGATTCTAATCCGTATGTTTAAGAACTCCACGGAGCTGAGTGACACCATGACCAAGACTGAGCACCATCATCTCTTCTCCAACATCACAGACGTCTGTGAAGCTAGCAAAAAGTATGTGTATAGACTATTCTATGTGGGGTTTTATTTCTTAATTTATTTGTAAGCTTTTATAAAAAGTTTTTTTACCCTTCAGTTTTGTAGATTAATTGTTTCAACCGATGAAGTGGGTAATTACTGATTTAACTGTTCACACACTTGGTAGACCTCACTCATTCTGTGGGACGTTTATGTGTTTGTGTATGATGTGTAAACACATTTAATTTGCGGTCACATAATTCCATTGGCCCGACGACCTTCCCTTTCTCCGAATTGTTTTATTGAGAGGATATGTAGGCATAGACAGTGCAGTTGATGTTTTTTGACTGTGTGAGGCCCCTTCTTGAAGAATGTACATGCCGATTGACACACAGCCAAACGTGATGTCAGGGGGATAAAGGAGCAGAGCATCAAAGGAGGACATCCGTCACATTGATGATAATTCATTATCAGCAGAGGGATTTATTCCTGGGTGAAGTAGGTCAGTTGATCCAGGTTAGGTCATTCATTTGGACTTTTCTCTGAATGCTGATTTGTGTGTAAGTGCTGCCATGGTCAGCTGTCTATGACTTGTATTGTTTTGAGTGTGTGTGTGCAATTGTCTTTTGACTAACCCATTCTTAATATATGCTTGAGTAAGAGGCCATGAAAGTCTGTATACTATGCTGCCTATGTGATTAGCGAACAGTTTCTCTTAAAGGCGTGGTTAGTTATTCTCAAACGCTTGCTAACTCAAAACAAACTCCCTCATAAGCTCCGTCCCACACAATGAAACGCATGAGCCAGGTCGTAACATGGGAGCTTGTCTGGGATTTTGTTTGGTGATGTTTTGTCATGATTTATTAACCTTTTGTTCTTTTAGATGGTGGATCTGGTAGTCTCGTTTTCGCGGCTTGCTTTTGGTTAGTTTACGATGGGTTATGTTTTGGTAGTTTAGGGGGCAGTTCTGGGTCTGACGGCTTATCACGTGGGCGGCCCAGAGTTTGTCCCTGCCTTATTTTTATTTTGGCTGGATCCCCATCGCTAGTGCCATTTACTTTGTTAGGAGGGGGGGTTATTTTGTTAATTGGTGAACGGGCTAGTTGGAGGATATGGATAGTTTGTTGGTTGGTTGGTTGGTTGTTTTGGTTAGGTGGTTGGTGGGTTTTGGTTGGTTGGTATGGTTTGTTGGTCGGCCGGTTAATCGGTCGGCTGACGCTTGGGTTGGTTGGCCACTTGGTTGGTTTTCAGGTTCCGACAGCTGGCGCTGGGATAGGTTGGTGTATGGTTGGTTGTTTGGTAGGTTTTGCAGCTGGGTTGCGCATTTTAGTTGCGCTTCTTGGTAATGCATATTTGTTAGTTGGTTGGTTGGCTGGGTTTGGCACCTGGGTTGTGCATTTTGGTTGCACTTCCTGGTGGTGTGTTTTGGTTTGGTGGTTGGGTCTGTCTAGGTGGAACTCCTGGTGGATTAGTTTGGTTGGTTGGCCCTGGGTTGGTGTTCACCCTGTGACAGGTTGTCATGTTCTTGGCTTTTATTGTATTAGTACTTAGTGCTCAGTTACTCTCCCTTTCTGCTCAAAGTGCTCCTTGTTTGTACAAGGCTGCTGTGGAAGGGGTGGGTGTTCTGGGTGACTAAGGGCTAGGATGGTTTTATTGTATTGTGTGCCTGGTTTTGGTTAAACGACCATGTTGTGTGGTGTGTTTTTAAGTTGCAAGGTGTGACGGCCCTGCTGTGTTTCAGCAGGCCTCTGGTCCTGATTGGCTAGGTAGGCCCTAATTAGGCTGATTTAGGGCACTTGGGCATGCCAAATATATAGGTGTGTTCCAGCACAATGTCAGGGTGACTCTCCTGGCACCACATATGTTGTGCTTGGTTTGGTTTGTGTCTTAGTTTCTTTGGTTAGCTTCTTTGTTTGGTTAGTTCTTAGTTTGGTTAGCATGCAACACGCACCACATATATTCAGTACTGACACCTACAGACATTCACACCTCGTTCTATTGTTATTCTGTTTGTTAGTTAAGTGTTTGATTTGATTAGTTTGTTTGGTTTACGGCGCATTAGCCAGGCCGTAACATGGGACATTTTTTTTTTGTGAGTAGTAGTCTTTTTTTTATGTTTCTATTTACGGAGCCAGGGCTGTGTAGAAGTACGGGATAATCTTTTAAGCACACTAAGAGAGCAGTAAGCTAGCGAAATGTGAGAAGATGTTTGGAGGAGAATTTGACAAAAGTGTAATATCTTACAATAGCTAACTATACATTTTAAAAGGGAAATGAGAGATTATGTTGCCGCAAATGAAACAATGCTGTTTTGGTTTCAAACACGAGGATGCAAGCAATGCCTCCCACACCCAAAAACAGAATTTTGCAACCACTTCCCTCACCTGGAAACTTGGTGCGTGACTGTGGTGCCCCAGAGGGCTCAATCAAAGATATCTCCACCTCTCTCCCTAAAATTACCTTTTTAAACAAACCAATATAGTTTGAGGTAGCAAATCGTGACAATTTCCGTGTTTTGCGGGATGCTAAACAGTAGGACAAAATGTTTGGATTGTCTCTGGAAGACTGAAAGCCACAAAGTATTTATGTTGTAGTCCTGTATAGTTCAACAAGATTTAATCTCATTAGAAAGTATGGCCAGATCCCAGTGTCCACGTTCATGGACTCTGAGCCGTGTTATGCAAAGTTTGTGAGAGTTTAGGGCTGTCCTACTGTCAAAGTGCATGAGGCTCACCAGCCTCAACAAGAGAATTCCATCCCTTGCCTGCTTTACACACACACACACACACACACACACAGAGGCACGCACGCCGCTCGCACACACAATCACAACCAGAAGTTAGGCACTTTAGAAATTTCAACAATGTCAACAATATTCCCTCAATGGGTGTCTGTGCTTTCATGTGTGTGTGTATTTGCGTGCAAGGGTGCGCATGTATGTCTTGCTATCCACAGTGATTGCACCATCTTTAGGAAGGGCAGAGGTCAGTGGTCATTCATGTGCACATGGTCACAAGAAAGGTGTTACATTCCATGATTGGTCCACCTGGGTCATGATAGAATCAGTGTGTGTGGTCTCAGTGGATGATAAGGGCACTAGAGGTTGCTTGGGAGATGAGCTCACCGTGTGTAACCGATCAAGGTCAGCTTCCTGTATCCGCGTGTGACCGCTTCCTGTTTGTCACCTTGAAACACACACTCTTAACACACATGAATTAGTCACACGGGTGCCGTTTAGGTGGCCATCTGGCCGGGTTGTGCAGGAAGAGGAAAGCCTTTGTGCTACATGCTAACGGTGGATCCTGTCTATTTTAAGAGGCTGAGGGTTCCCCTATAGTGATCCTACTGTACAAAAGAGGTGTCGGAGACACTTCCTGACTTTGTGTCTGTTCGTGCATCCTACCTTTTTCCCTGTGGAGGATGACGGAAATGTTCCACTGACACAATGAGTCCATTGCCATGTATGGCATCATGCAGCCCTGCCATACGATACATCACTTCACCTCCACCCCTCTACCCAGGTTCTTTAAGGAGCTGGAGGACAGGCACCAACAGAACATATTGATTGACGACATCAGCGACATTGTCTGCAAGCACGCCCAAGCCAACTTTGACCCCTACATCACATACTGCTCCAATGAGGTCTACCAGCAGAGAACGCTGCAGAGGCTGGTGTGAGTGAATGCAGCAGCCACATTCATTTGGCAATCTTTTAATATTACTTTTTTTTTTCAACTCGCAGACAAGGCTATAGCTAAGTATAACATTAATACTACAGTTGTCCTTTTTGACTTGTGTCTTGGCTTGTGTGGTGTGAGCAATGAGTCATTTTGAGATAAAGAGGTTCTTGGATGCAGAAGTTTGTTCCTGTCTGGCTTTACTGTTATTGTTTATCCAATAGTTATTGTCAGCTGCCTGATGCTGTCGTTGATATTTAATGGTATTGCATGCAGTTTTTCTGCACACAATTTAGCACAAAGGTAAACATAAATATTGTCTATTGGTCTTCTGATTAATTTACAATTTCTTATCTGCCAATTTTAATGCCTAGCATGCCTGACTTAGCTAAAAATGTAGAATCCTCTGGGTAAGCATATGTTGAAACAAATACATGAGTTAGTACTTGTGGACCTGATCTTTCCACTTTTCTGAACCTTTCCTCTCTTGCCACTGCCTCCTTTGTAGATCGAAAAATCCTGTTTTTAAGGAGGTGCTGAACAGAATAGAAGGCCACCCAGACTGCAGGAACCTCCCAATGATATCCTTCCTCATCCTTCCCATGCAGAGAATCACTCGCCTTCCTCTGCTTATGGACGTGAGTCTCATGCACAAACACTCCCCAATTCAGTTTTATTTCCCATCCAATACATACAGTATCCTCTTTCCCCCATCTCAATACCTTTTTACAAGACAGTGTAACACTCTGCGATTTATTTGACCTTTCAACCAATGATTCAAACTTCTAAACGCCTCACAAATGCATTGACTCTGTTCATTTGTTATTTTTTCTCTTACATCTGCTTCTCTTTCCAGCACTCATCTCTCTCTCTCTCTCTCTCTCTCTCTCTCTCTCTCTCTCTCTCTCTCTCTCTCTTTCTCTCGCTTTTCCTGTGTCACTGACTTCCCAGGGACTTCTGGGGTTGTAGTTTGAATGCTCAGAGGTTTTAAGATCCTGAGAAAGTTTGGGTTCTTCCCACTATTTCATTTAGGCGTCACTATTTTATTAATGTTCTGATCATGTGCAGTGGGCCTAGACTCGACTGAGTTCTGTTCAGGAGTCTTCCCATGTGCATGAAGCTAGATGTGTGTAGATGTGCTCGCTTGATTGGGGAAGAATTTGTATCTCACCTGCATCCACCATCTCTGATGCAGACAATCTGTCAGAAGACCCCAAAAGACTCCACTCAATATGAGGAGTGTAAGAAGACCTTGCAAGCTGTCAGCAAGGTTAGTAGGCACAAACCACATTATGATACATGTCGTTATATCAGTATATCATATCAAGTTGATCATTATGTTTCATACCCTTATAATAATAACAAAGATAATTAGTGGATTAGTCATCAGTATACATGTTTTTATAAATGCTGTGTCTACCTCACTTGTAGGTGGTCAGGAAGTGTAATGAAGGCGCTCGCACCATGGAGAGAACAGAGATGATGTACACCATTAACTCTCAGCTGGAATTCAAGATAAAAGTAACGCACATAAATGGGGGGGGCGGTTGTCCCGGCAGTGTGGGAATGGGCTTTTGGCACATTTGGGATTCACTGATGTCAAGTGAACATACCGTTAGTCTGCATAGCCAGCTGCTCAAACACATGCACACGCCTCTGTCTCACAAAACGCAGTGTTAAATGTACAGCCCACACATTAGATTATTATGGTGTATTCTAGCCACGGCTGTGTTTGGCCAGATTATTGCTCTGTTTTGTGACAGAACATTAGCTTGATGTTTTCCCCCACCTCCCCATTGTCCCCCTTCTCTGGCCCTCAGCCTTTCCCGCTGGTCTCGTCCACCAGGTGGATGGTAAAGAGAGGAGAACTGACTGCATTCGTGGAGGAGAATGGCATCTTCCAGAAGCGGATGTCACGGCAACATGTCTATTTCTTCCTCTTCAACGACGTCCTGATTGTTACCAGAAAGAAGAGGTGGGCCTCTTACAGTCTTGACCATTTTCACACACAGTATGCATGTCTGTTATGCTGCTATGTATTACTGCTTTGAGGCAATAAGTCAGCCTACTGGGCTTTCATTAAGGAAGCTCCATCTGTACAGGAGTTTTGATAGGCATCATAAAATGAACTTAACCATGTCATAATGGATAATGGATTATTTCTGTGGAGTCATGGACATATGATGCTCAAAAGCTCCAGTGCTGTTACACATGCAAATAGAAACTGTAAATAAAGCCTTGTACATGATTGCCTCACATTTCACCTATTCACACACACACACACGCACGCACGCACGCACGCACGCACGCACACACACACACACACACACACACACACACACACACACACACACACACACACACACACACTGACAGTGGCGTCAGCCATGCAAGGTGCCAGGAGCAGTTAGCAGTTAGGGTTAGGTGCTCAGCGACACTTTGACAGGTCGACACTGGAACCAATGGATTTTCCATCATCTGTTGTCCTTCTCTACCCACTGTTCCACTAGGTACAGTAGCTCAGAATGTCTGCTGTAATTAATTTGAGATTTCTGGTTGACTATGATATACCTTTGTGTTACATGAACACATCCCCTCCACCCTGCCAGATGGCACTTCTGTATGCATTCATAAGAGAGATGCTGTAGACATTGAGCTGGAAATATGGCAACACCTGTCCTGACATGTTGACTGTGAAGGTTTACCAAACGTACCATATTCCTAAGTGTCCATACTAAGTGTCCTTAGTAGGTGTGTGTGGAAGTACTCTAGCAAGTGAATTGTGTGGGTGTATATTTGTGTCATTTTCAGTTGTTTTCACTTGTTCTGGGACACTGGATTGTATATGTTTCTTTTTGGTTAGTTAGGGAGATTTGAAAATAATTATGAAATGACAAAAACTTCATTTTTAAAACATACTGAATCACTTTCTTAAAGGTAAATTTCAGCCAATAGGGTTAGGGTTAGCCAAAATGGACCTAATTTTCTCTTCTCCCCCAATTGTGATAACTAAAACCAGATACATTTTGTTGATTGTTAATGATTATTTTTTTAAGTAGATGATTACAGCTGACAAGCTCGTACTGTAAATGCAAGTAAGAATGACCACATAATGGAACGGTGTGTTCTTTAGGTGGCCATATTTTTAAAATGGTGGGGCAGGGGATTCACTTTGTAAAGACAGACTAACTATTAAGGGTGTGTTAAGGTTAAGGTGGAGGATGCGCTGTGCTAATGTTAGTTCTCTACATGTGAACCATGTGTACAGGTGTGCTATTCTGAACAGGTGCAGATGTAAAGCTAACAATTCAGATGTCCTGAACATGCTCCAGCTTGAGTGAGAGGTCGTGCCTGCACAACCTCACTCTTGCATAGAGTTTTGTGTCCTTACTCAGCGTTGCTTATTGTCAGACGTTTCCAGAAGATCCTGGCAATATACAACATGATACGGTTTGCATTTGGGTGTCAATGGTTTGCATGGGCGTGCGCACGCAAGTCTGTATCTTCTTTCACTATTAACTAAAAAAAAAACCCTCCCTTTCCCTTCCCTCAAACACTCTCTGTCTGGAACTGATTATTCCGCCACTCGCTGCTCAGAATTCCTCAGAATCATGAAAAACATTCCATGTGACATTTTTTAAAAACTGTATATTCTGGGAATCTGATCTGGAACATCATACTCTAGCACTGTGCGGTTTTCCGCCTGTGTTTTGGAAGAGGGATTATAGTGGGAGAGTGCGTGAGGGAGTAGGGAAGCTAATATAATATTGGTTTGTTCTGATGGAACCTCAGAAGCCCTGCTATGGCACGCTACTCTACCACACAAATCACAGCAGGAGTACATGACATAAGCCTGGTATGGTCTGCTACGCCACACAGTAGATATAGAGTATGTTCATAAGGGCATAAAAGCTGTTTGTTTCTGGTGCGTTACTGTTGACCAACTCACAATAATGTGCATTGTCCGTTCAATGACCCCTCTAATCTTTTTTTCCTTTTACACTTTTCAAAAGTGTGGAAGGATCCTAAATGTTAAATAGTGTTATCTTATTACATATTAATAAAGGGGTTATGTCTGCGTATTGCCAACTACAGGCAGAGCAGTGGAAGGACACTTAATGCCCAAGGCTTATACTGCAAAATATGCGTGAGACTTGTTAAACAAATATGCTTCTGTGAGCTACCCAAGAAAATGACCCAAGAATGTGCAAGGTCAAAGGTCAAAGCAACGGTGCCCACCCTAGCCATGTCAGTATCACGTATTCCCATGTGCTCAGTAAGTGCACTATGGTGTGTCAGTTGCTCACAGAGACAGTCCTGCTGCACTCTGGCAGCAGGACTTAAGGAACGCTTATGTAACACCGGCAGGCTCTTCTCTCGTCTCCACTTCCCCCATATTTCTCTGTAACGATGCTGGGCCTCATCTAACTATTGTTATTGTTAAGATTTTGCTTTCAATTTCCCTCTTTCCCTGTCTCTCTCTTTGTGTCTGTTTGTGCCGTTTATATCCGGTATTGTGTGTGTGTGTGTGTTTTAATGTGTTGTCCCACACTCCTTTATCTAAGTTACTCTTTTCTGTTCATTTGACTTAGCCTAATGCCCCCATTAGCCTGCGCTAGCCTAGCACATTGTGGGACATTGCACACTGATGAGCTACAATGTGTTGTGTGCTACTCTTTTCATTTGTCCCTGAAGTGGACTCTTAAATTCACCTAGCCTTTAGCAGTGTTGAATCATCACTACAGTACATGGCTGCAATGCATCCCACCCCACGCGCTATAGCCTAGCTTCCTATTGTGTTATTCCTAGTATTTTTAACACCTCCCACACATACACGGAAGGGCATTGCCTTCAACAACTTTAAAGAAATAAGGGCCTGTCCCTCATCACCAAGGCATGTCCTTAATTGTAAAACCGCATAGTAGGCTACGTGTTTCTATGATTGCTGCTGACTGTGGTAAAGTGAAGTAAAGCATACAAGGACAATAGGCCAATACTGTATCAACCCTTCATCCTGTGCTCCTAGAACACCATACACTTTTCCTAAATATTACATGACCCTAGCAGCAAAGTGTATGTAACTGCTGATGCTGACTGTGCATGTCTTGTGCGCCCATGGTAACCCACAAGGTTCAAGGTTCATAAGGGTTGTACTTACTCTCCTCATTATTCAGTCATGAGTGTGTTTTAAGCGGAACATACGATAAACCATTCCTAGTGTCCCCTGCTCTTTAAAAATCCATATCCATACTAGCAAGACACTTGCCTTCCCGCTTTGCGCGGTACTGCGCCGGGTGTAAGATAGGGCCCATTATGTGCTTTACAATAAAATAAAGGAAGCAGAATAGTCCAGTGTTGTACAATTCATCAGCGTTGACCTGACATGATCAGGCAGGGGTTGGCCTCATCGAGAATAGTGTGCGGAGGGGCCATTTACACAGTGCCAGTGATGGATGCAAGTCTGCTGTGTCCAGGATAGCCATACTGTACACCAACATTAGGCCTATGGTACAGTGGAAAGCAGGGACAAGTTATTGTATAAACCAGGGTCAGACTGGCCAATGGAAGAATTGGATGATTTCCCGATCAGCCGGTCAAAGTTGCAGTCGCTATGGCCGTGGCACAATGCAAAAATGCTTTGAGCACGGCCTGAATACTGTTTTACTAGAGAAATTGAAAATCTTAAAAGGAGGGTGCACTTGTCCGTCCAATTTACATACATATTAAGTGTAATATTTCTTCTGTGAATGCAATGTGCTTCTGTAGGTTTGCAGACTGGTACAGCTCATCTTTTTGAGATAATCCAGATGTCCCCAACCAAATACACTCTCAGCCCTGTGGAATCCCCAGCTGACCTATTCCATCTTATGTGCAATGTGTAGATTTCCAGGCATTTTTACATAAGGCTCTGATGAAACTGATTGATAGGGCTGTATACTGTAAGTCAAATGTGTGCAAATAAGTTTTGTAATTTGGCAAATATAGTTTAAGTTGTATGTAACAGAGTGTATCAGCTTTCATTATATATGTATTTATTTTGTAACAGTCTGTAGAAAATGTAGTCATTTCTCAGTTTAATCAAAACTGAGAACATTTGCTTAAGCTTGAAGAAATCCAGCAGCATAAGGTTTCAGTTTTAGAGTACATGGCTTGTGTCTTTAGCTCTCTAAATCTGTCAGGATGTTGTCTAATTATTTCCTTTCTGCTGTTTCGTCTCTCTCTGTGCTCATTATTCCTTGTTTTAACCTCTTTCCCCAATTATTCTATTCTGGCAGGCAGCGTGACTGATAGGTGGGGACGTATGGGGAATAGTTGGGCCCTGTTGTGAACCTCCACGCCATGCTTGTGTGTGTGTGTGTGTGGTTCTCCCCCCCAGCTGTTGACTATGTATATGTTTACTTACTCATGCTATAGAAGAAGAACAGAGGAAAAGCTCACAGATATTGTGAGAATTAAGGTTTGACCGCGCACCCAGAGCTTCAGTGCATTTAACTATACACTAAACGTAGAACAGCGGGTTAGCAGTCAACTTTCTTTAAAGGTATAGCAAGGCATTCTATAAAAAGATGGTTGACACCCAACAATGCCATAGCGTGCTCCCACATTAGTGTCACACATTGGAAACGCATTGCAACTGCTAGAACGTTGTGTGTGAGTGTGTGTGTGGTATGTTCATATATACGGGACTAGGGCTGGGTAAAAGTACCAGATTATTTGTTCATCATGCACAGAAAATGGTTTGATAGTGAGTGTAATAGCTTACTATACCTTTTAAACTTTTTCTTCTAAGTGTCTACTGTTCATTAATTCATTAATGTTACAGTGAACAGTAGGTGCTTATTTATTATTTATTGTATATACTGTATATTTGTATTCATTGTCACCCATGGTTAATAAGATGGCAGCTCCAGCCAGTAGACTCACCCTAGCTGCTGTTGACTGACTGCTAGATGACATAGTGCTGGTGAGCAGTGGGTCATCTCATGTAATGGGCACCTTTTATAGACACACAGATTCTCCTGGTACAGTAAGGCATTCATGCTCCCAGGGGAGTCTCTCAATGTTCTCCAGATGTCTCCCAGCTAGCAACCAGAACTGTTGGCGCGAGGGCTGTGATGAAGTCCAGCTGCTCATGGGAAATGTATGCGTTTCATAAGGACCAGAGGGAAGCATGTGTCATTGTTTAAGATTTTACTTTCTGTTCTGAGTTAAGTTTCCTTTTCCTTTTCTTTTTCTTGTGGGTGTTAACCATGAAGAGATGATGTCACATATCAAAAAGATTTACCTTAAAATAAAAACTTAAATGATGTCAGTTTAATAAATGAAAATGTACTAAACTGTAAATAATATATTAAACTCCCTTGACTAATAATAAGTGGAGGACTAGTAATGTAACTGTCTATAGCATTGGCCTGAGCTGATCTCCTTTCCCTCCCTCCTCCTGGACGTCTCTGTTTAGCGAGGACAGCTACACTGTGATAGACTACGCCCTGAGGAACCAGATCAGCGTTGGGCCCTGCCAGCCCCAAGACCTCAACCTGTCGCCAGTCCGAACCACTGCCAGCATGCTCACCTCGCGGCCGCCCGGCGGTAGCCATCTCTTTCGACTGAGTTTCCGTAGCAACCACTCCAATGAAAAGGTGCCCATGATCCTGGGTGCAGAGTCGATGTGAGTATTCAGTGACCTTAGGCCTATTCATCTATTTTGAGTTTCCATAGTTACGTATATACCAATGGGATTGTCTTATGCTGTGACTAATTAATTGGTTGTTTCCTGCTAGACTGCTATATATTTGATATTTGTTATAGGTGTAACCTCGTTGGCTATGATTTATTTTCCCATATATTAAATTGTTCTCCAAGTGAATATAATACTCTTCACATTGTACTTTACACCATGCGATAGTTTGTTGTACTTATTACAAGCCTCTCGGAATAACTTTGAGCTATATATGAACAAGGTTTCTTCACTGGGTTTACTTTCAGTATAGGCTTCAAACCAAGGTAAGCCGTGCGGTAGCTTCTTACTTTTGCAGCATGCAGTGTGAGGGATTTGTCACACTTTAGACCTAGAGATCATCAAAACTTGTTTTTCTTCTTGCCAAGTCAGGGCCTTGGCTGGGTTAGTGATGCTAAATCCACCTATGTGTACAGCAAATCCACAGATACAATAGCCTGTTTAACTGACCGGGTTACATAACCCTCACTGACAAAGTAAGTCTTGTTGTGTCTTAATGGGCATGTTTGATTGTTTGACATTTCTAAGTGTAAAGCGGATTCTGTTTCATTTTCATGTGTACACACAACAGTTTACAATAGTTATGTACACGTTAGGTAGTGTTTCTTGTTGAACTGAGGCGAACATTCTTAGTGCACGTGTTCTTTGAACTTTAAAGTTCCAAATTATTAGATTTAAACTGTAAGCCTTAGTCCAGCTTTCATGTGTGTTCGATGAGAACTACCTCCTCAGACCATTTGTTTGCAAATGTTTGCCTCGAACACACAGCAAATGAAAAACTGTTTGAATATGTTTGCAAACATTGGACTTTGACAGTTTGAACACGTGCTTAATGATAAACACAGGATGTGTCATGTGTGTGTTGGGATGGTTGAGAGGCTTGTGCAGGAGCAAGCCATGGTGAACTTCCACTTCCCACCGAGCCGAGAGTGAATGTTGGAAACCCCCTGGGCCCCCACCTATTAGATCCTGCTGCTGGGGGGCCCCTAGCAAAGTGTGTGTGTGTGTGTCCTCTACACTCACTGTAGCCCTGAATGAGATGACAAGAAGATACCCTGGAAACTGTCCATTGTAACAGTGGTGCTACTAGGCATGGCTAGCATGGTTGCTTAGTAGCAGGATTGTTCCCACGCCCCTCCCACCATCACTCTATTTTACCCTTTTACCAGTGATGTGTCTCATCTCAGCCACCAATGTACTAAAGCATGCTCGCTTGTTTCGGTAGCTATAGAATAACTTTCACTTCCTGCGATCATTCATCCCATTGTTGTGTTTGCAAAGCTAGAGTTTCAGCCAGTGGCTTTAAAAGTAGAGCAAAGATGGGAGAGGGTGGATCATTAAACTGCATTGAGACTGCCCCATGAAGACCACAATGCCCACTGAGATGAATTGAACGTGTCGTCATTACTAGACCATTGACACGCACTCGCACACAAATGAGGGAATTTACAAATTCTTTGCCGTAACGCTTCCTTTTGGAGGTGAAGTAAATGTAATGTACCATAAGCTATTGTGCTTGCCGACTCAGTGCCATCATTGGACAGGAAGCCGAACAGCTGAGTTGGAGATGGCACAAAGAAGCATGTGTGCCAAGACACAGATGTTCTCTCATGTTGTCTTTTATTCGCCCTTCCTCTTGTTTGTGTCCTTTTATGCGGCCTGTGTGTCTGTGTGCCTTCTCCGTGACCCTGGCTGTTGTGGGCTCACCAGTGAGTCAGTGCACAGAGCTCCTCTATTATAAGAACAACCATCCACTCTACGGAACAATGCACCGCAGGCAGCACACATGTAGTAACACCACCGTAAGCATAAGCCTCTGACTGGAATAACGTACACAGCCCTGTCTCCCCTTGGACACTCTGGTGTTGATGTGGACGTTCATGCTAGCTCTGCTTTCATTGATTATAACTGGTGAATTTGAAAAGTATTCTCCCCCCCCTCCCTCCCCTCCCCCAGTGGCTGCTGAGCTTACATCAGCAGTGTGCGTGTGTGTGTGTGTGTGTGTGTGTGTTTGTGGAGGGGTGGGTGGTGTGAATATACAGATAATAGAAACAAGGGGTAAGGTGGCATGGAAGGTATTCCACTTGAACGCATGAAGCACATCGGCCTGCTAGTTATTTGATGATGGCAGAGGGGGAAGAGAGGCTGTGGAGTCTTTACAGTGCAGCCTGGCCCTCCATTCATTCAGAGGTTAAATGGAGACCTATCACAATAGAGATATGATGTATGCCCCCCCTTTAGAGGTCTGGCTAGTTCAAGTATTTTCAATATTTTCAAAATAAAACCATCTCCTTCACACACTGTGTTACCCCTGGTCCACCCTTCAGCAAATAAGAAGACAAGCCTTCTTCACACTTTCTTCCACCTTGAAGCTTCCACACTACACTAACCATATAAACAGTGCACCTCCTCTCATTACTCCATCAGCCAATCTGGCTGCAACAACCCCAAGACATGGCCTGCGTTTGCACTGATATGCCGATGACACTGAACTCTATATCCTACACACACCTATCAGCTCACATCTCGCCTCCTGCTCCCTCCAGACTGGACTAAGATACCATCAACATAGTTCAAATGACCTCTCTGCACCTTCAAAGTCATCAGCATCTATAGATCTCTTACCTCCCACGCCACACCTAATGGTTGCCTGAGATCTGCAGATGCAACTGCACCAAGCTCCAGACCAGGGCGACTACACCCACACTCTGACTGGAACGCCCCTGCCAACCACATCTTACAGACCGACACCCTTCTGCCATCATTCAAACAGGCCCTATTCAAGCTTGCATTCCTTTTCTCTCCCTGTCCCTCCATTGTTATGGCTCTGTTCTCTTCTGCTGTCATGTACGTTAAATAGATGTTACCTGTGTGCTGTGTAAAGCAGCTTTGAGTAGCTTAATTAGAAACATGCTATACAAGGCTAATTTTAGTATGTGCCTTCTATTCTACACATGAGTAGCCTATTCAGCCTTTCACAAACATGTGCCCATGCCTGCTTGAGTGCATGTTTCCCGAACACTGTACAGTAGCCTATAGATAAAATGAGCAGCATGGTGGTTTTGATATGCAGATATGTAGCAGTATCTCAGCTGTTGAGTTTCAGCGTGGGAACGCTATCTATTAAGTGTGTGTGCGCATGTGTTTTTCTGCGTCCAGCTGTCAAGGCCAGTGACTAACAACTGTCTTTCCCACATTTGTATAATGTAATACGCCTATAATGTCATGGCCTATAAAGTAATTATTCAACATAACTTAATTTTGATGACTGAAGTCATTTGATGAAATTGAGCTTTAATGATAACTTTACTCGATGCATTTACACAGTAGCCAGTGTGGACCACTTTATCTAGAAGCTATGATGTGACCATGATAGACAATTATAGGAATACTTCACCCAAAAACACCCCTCATGACATGTAACAACAACAAAAAGGTTGTATTGTACTTTCATCCTCTTCAGACAACGTAGCTTTAACCTTTTGTCTGAAATAATGTCGTTATATAACATTAGGAGGCTGTGATGGATAGTTTTTGGCTGTTTTCTGGATATAGATACCTGCAAAGTTCTTTTGCACCCATTTTAAATGGTAATATGTCCCATACGAGATGTATACTGTATGAAACAGCATAGCCTACTGAAAGAGCAATGTATGTATTTGTCACTGCATTGTATATCAATGCACTTTGCATAATTACTGTGAATTAGCATTTTCAATAGATTTAACCCGAATAAAGCCAGGTCATATGGGGAATTTCGGGAACACAATAATTAAAGTGTGTCATGGAAAATGTCCCTGTGAACTCAACAGTTAAGCCTCAGACGAATGTCTCAGTTCAGTTGAGCTGTCTGAGTCACTTACCTGAGTGGGTACCCCTCTTCTTCCCCTGCTAAATGTCTCTGGTTCTCCATGACTGAATCGTTCTGAGCTGTAAACAGGTGAACTATGATTGAGTTACAGGAATCTGACCTGCATGTCTCCGCCCACTTTTCATTCTCACACGCACACATAAAAGTTAAAGGTTTGTCCTTCTTAGAATAGCTCTTTGTACCTGCTCTGCACACTCGTCTTAAAAAACACCTCTCTCTCTCTCTCTCTCTCTCTCTCTCTCTGTGGGTGGAGGGACAGCGGAACTCACCGGGCAACAAAAAAAACCTGCTTGTGTTACACTCGATACTGGTTCACTGGCTGTCTGCAGTGTGATTGCCAGCCTGTTTCCCTGTTATAATCTGCTTCAGTGCTGCATGTGCCTTTTTGTGCTGTGGTCATAAACAACATGCACACCTGGGATTTACATTACAGCACAACCAACAACCAAAAGAAGCGCACAACTTCAAATAACGTTACATTATACATACAATGCAACATTAGAACTATCATGCTCTACGGTAGTGACGTGTGCTTTAATGTGTGTTATGTAAAGGAATGAGCGAGCTCGATGGATCAGTGCCCTGGGCCAGAACGGCATCAACAATAACCAGAACCAGGAGAGAACGAGTGAGTGACACATTCGCTTACGCAAATGCTGCCATTCTCTCTTAAAACACACAGCTCCCCCTTGTGGACATGTGCTCAAACTGCACCTGTGATGTGAAAAGGCACACGCTAGTTTGTTTGTTTACCGGCACCTCTGCCCTGTGTTCTCAGACGTTATGCAAGTGGAGGTGACCCGGACCTACACTGCCAAACAGCCTGATGAGCTGTCACTACAGGTGGCAGACGTGGTGCTGGTCTTCCAGACAGTAGAAGATGGTACGTTGTCAAGTACTGAAGCATGCCTAAATCAGTGGTCGTCTCTTGTTCCATCTCTGCCTCTCTTATCACATTTCAATAACAGTTTCATACTCAACGTTTCCTATCTATTTTGTTTGCATGCATAGTATACCTGTTTTCTTCATGTACATCTTCAGAGCAGTGTTCTGCTGTTTGTGCCTGTGTGTTCTAAAATACAATCTCTGCCCAGGTTGGTATGAGGGCCAACGGCTTCGTGATGGTGAAAGAGGATGGTTCCATGCTGAATGCGCTGAGGAGATCACATGCCATGCCACTATCCAACGCAACATGCAAAGGATGGACCGCTTACAGGGAGTAGAAACCAATGTCTAAACCAAGAGAAGACACATGTACCAACACACTTCAAGATCATGCTGGTGAATACTGTGTAAGCCAAGTGTATGGGTCTGGTGTCAGGTGAAGACTTCGTTCACAGGCAGGACACTATAGGAACAAGACGAGGCCAAAAAGCAGCTTGCTTCCTGTGAAGAAAGCAATAAATAAACACTGCGTGTATATTTTGTTTTCCTCCCATTTGATGAGTCAGGATGGTGTTGTGAATATGATCCATCAAATATATTTCTGCTGGTGGTTTATGAATATGCACAGGTGGATTTAGTTACCTGATATTTACCTACAAATGTAAAATACTTTGTCCCCAAGGCACTTTGTGTAAATAGCATAGAATCACAACACTGGGTTGGATTCTAAAAGGAACCCCATTTACCTGGGCAATGTGAGATAGAATATTGTGCATAGATGAGCAGATTTGTTAGTAATATTGATTGTAGAGGGCTTGTTGGGTGGAAGTGGTTTAGCCTCGTCAGACCCAGCCTAGCAAACATTATCATCCTGGTTTTATCAATTGTGTGCAATATCTTGTATGTCTAGCTACAGCAACTGAAGGTGATATTGCCTTCCATTACACTGGTCAGACAGAATTGCTACTTTAAAAAAAAGGACAATCTTCTAGACCTCTTAGCATTTTCACTCAAGGAAGAATACTTCTTCAATCATGTGTAACCACAACATTTAATTATCTCTTAATCAGTCAGTTCCATCACTGCTTGTGAAACATTGTAAATATGTACCAAACCAATTGCAACCTATATGTTAGAAACCGGAATAGAAGAATTTTTGCAGAAATGTGTTTTTATTTTTATGCAGCCTTCCAGTAAACATTATGCGCTTTGTTATTAAAGGCAGACTTGCTTATGTTTTGGCTGATTCATTCAACATCTGCACTCACCCAACTGTGTATGCCTAACTGAGAGTGCTTGATGGCCATTTCTCCATCTCCACCAAGTTAGCCACCTGTTTGGCATCAAGTACTTCAGCAGCAATATATTACATGGTGTCCAACACGCTTTCCTTCCCCAGATTACCAAGCTTAAACTAGACCAGTTTCTGTCTGGATGTGGAACATATGGTATATTACACACATCAAGTTCACCCTGTGTCAACTGCCATCTGCCCTGGTTGTGGGTTTTTTTCCAGGTCACAATTCAACTATTACAGCCAAGTGGAGGTTATAAATTGATGCATTGCCTGTTATTCATGGATCAGCAATGCACATAACTAAGACACAAGCTGCAACGGTTCATGCAAAACAGAATATGTACAAATTAACCAGTAAAATATGGTAACTTATCAAAATAAACCAGATGGCACGACCCAAACTTCGACCTGAATTCAAGTGCCGTCCTTTTCCACATTTTGACCACGTGTGATCTTTGCATGATGCCTAACATGTATTACATGAACACACATTCATGTGGTATGACACAATAACTGGTTTGCATACAATAGGACACATAAGATACCCTCCTGTGTCAGAGGTGAGGATGTTGACCAGTCTGCAGTGCAGACACGTTAAACATTTTTTATACATCTCATTCATGTGCAAAAGCACCTTTAATCATCATCATCTTCCTCATCATTGAAATATGAATGTTGGCCTTTAGGGGCAGAGTCCCACTTCCTACTATAGCCTGGGGAGCCAACTGTAGTTTTTTCTTGGGTGGTGATGAGGTCAATGATGGCTGTGATTACAGCACAGTCTTTGGACTGGCGGTTCTGCCAGTCTACAGGAGCCGGGTTACGGATCTTCTCCTCCAGCAGGGAATCCAGCTCTCTCTTTAGACTCTGGGGGATGGAAAACATGGGTAGTGAGATAGAGTTTGGTGTTTCTGCATGTGTTTTGGAACCATCCCCACGTAGTTCATGCTTTGACTGTCAAGTGTTTACACTGCCAGCTCCCCCTGCTAATGATTGACACCAACTCCATGCAGTTTACCAAACACACCACATGGAGTATTAGTCCGTCTGGGGAGCCGTCTATCGAAACTGAACTTTCCAAAAAATACTTGCCAGTTGATTTTGAAGTGATGTTCAAGTAGCTTGAGCTGTAGTCACACCTAAACCACGCCTGTCGTTATCAGTACAAACCTGATTGGTAAATTCAGTTGTTACTGATTCACAAGGATTCCAAGCTCTCCAGACTGATTCTCACGGCGAAGTCAGGCTGAAGCAAGATCATCCTGCTTTCGCAAGGCTAACTGATATGCACAGCGGAACAAAACCACCAGGCGATAATCCAGGGTATTTCCTTTATTCTTATTATTCTGATTAACAAAAGGGAGGCACGGCTATTAGTACTTGAGCACATGATCAGGTAGGGGGTTTCCAGGGCCATGACTGGCTGCATTGTCACATAGTCAACCTACATCCACCGTTTACACCCTACCTTCACGAGGTGAGCGATGCGTGCTGGAGACCTGAAGACAATCCACTGGTCCACGGCGATGGTCTCTTGGTCCCCGTCTTTCTGGATGGTGATGTCACCGCCGAAGAACAGCAGCGAGAACGGGGACACCTCAGTGCAGTCGTACAGGAAGATCTGTAGACATGTTGGAGAGCCGGTCACCACACACACAACAACAACAAGCTGGGAGAAAACTGCAACTAACACGAGACAAGGGCAGCCATGGTGCCACATAATCATTATGACTCATCGGTCTTGACAGCTTTTCAGTGAAAAAACAGAGAGAAATAACGTGAAGGAGTCCCATTAGAGTCTGCTGCGCTGTCTGCGCTGGAAAATGTGTTTCAATGGCTGAGAGGTCACCCTGCCACATCTGCAAATCTCACCTTCATTTTACACTCTTGAAACTACATGGTCTGGTTTTGTGTGTGGCCATTTTGTCTGGGGAAGAGCTCAGAGTGAGAGGTGCACACTGCACACACAATAACGCTTAAAATGAGAAAACAACATTTATTATAAAAATGGAAGAAATTTATAAATATTATATACAGTATATAAATAAAAATATGAAAGCAACTTTTTTTTTTAACTTTACAAATTTGTAAGAGACAGAAAATACTAATGATTAACGGATTCTAGACACACATTGTCTAGACACACACACACACAAAATTCTAACCAGGCCGGGAGCCACAGAGCCTTCATACAGTGCGACTGTATGAAGCAGGACAACAGTGGTATGGGGAGACCAAGGACAAACACATCTGCTCCGTGAATGATGAATGGGTAATGTAAAGGACTCAAGGCAAGTGCGTCAGAGGAGAAGAAATGCGTCATCCCTCACTTCTACTTCTCACTAATAGTGCGTTCCCCAGCACCTTTGTGTCCCTCTCTTTCTTTCCACCTAGACTGGTGGCCTTGAGAATCCCACTAGCTCCCAGATGCTGCTTGTGGGATTGTCTACTCAAACACAAAATACTTTGCTAGTGAAGATGAAAACACCAGACGCCATTTTTCTCTTTTTATGAACAGACAATAGACGCCTTTGCGTGCTATTGGATATATATTGAATTTACGACATTCGAGCACATGAATGTCGTAATTACCAGAGGGAAACTGTGATTTTTCTATGATAAAGAGTGGCCGAGTTATGTGGGATCATACTACAAATATGGAGGAATACAAGGCATGCATGGATGCTAGCGTGTTGTAGGCCTACATTAAAATGTGTATGTCAATGCTTCAAACAAGCTATTTCAATAAAATAGGTTAGATTGAAGTAAACATTGTTTCTGAAAGAAATTTGCCACAATTTGCCAGTCATTTGCCACTGTCTCTTGTCTCTTTTCATAAAACATCATCAGCAATAACAATGTTTCTGATAGGTCGTCAATGTATTTTAAAGCTGCTTCCTAATTGGCCTGTGTGATAGATCTCCAGCAACGGACTGGAACGCATGGCGAAAACAGGAGCTTCCGACAAGCAGGTGAAGGCAGCAAAAGACCCTTGTACACCAGGCAAACTGACAGCACTATAGGAACACAACAGTGCCAGGCCAACAGCAAGACAGAATGTGGGTTCATCGCATCTACAGCAATGGCTGTGGAAGTAGGGATTGACAAAAAAAGACTGTTCAACCCTCCCACCCCTCCATCCCCCCGCCACCACACATTGTGTCTGGGAGCTTTGAAGGGTGAGGGCCTTTGAGGGGAAGTTGAAAGAGAGTCTTTTAATCAAATATGCATCCAGTGCAATGCTGGCAGCACAGCCAAGCTTTACTCACAAGTCACACAGGGACCAATGCAGACAGACCGACACTTTCCAGCATTTACCAGAACAACCTCCCCCCCACAAACACCAGGTACACAGACGGCCCCTCCACCACTTACAGCCGTCGTCTTCATCTTGAGATGGTAGACCAGCCAGGTGTAGTTGAACTGGCTCTCCTCCACGTTTACAGACTTGGGGTGAATGCACACCTTCCCATCAGCCTGGGTGTAAACCTTCGCCCTGGATACAAACAGCTGAGTGAGCTGCAACATTAATGTAGTCATCCAAATGTAAATGTATTTTCTTGCCTTAAAATAAAGTCAAACAGTGTTATTGGTTGGGGGGGAAACTATGAAAACGTTTTAAACTGTAGATCCCAAAATAGGCGGTCCACTTTGGTGCCTTTAGGGCATGCTTTCACTGCAAGGACCTGGTCCCCAGGCACATTGCCATGCTGCCGACAAATCATTGCAAATTGCATCGCCCAATAACACCAATTAAACTGGCTGCAGGCAACCAGCTGCTTTCAACCAGTTTATTCAGCAGCAAAACAACTGTTTCATTAAGCAACGCAGCCTCATTAAAACACACGAAACATTACCATAACCGTCTCAGTGTCAAAACAGTAGAACTTTTATATTTCTGCAATGTCAATAAGGATAGATGTTTAAAGTAGAGGGACGGTGTTATTGGGTGTGTATGTACAGCGCATTTATTTTACAAGTCCTAGCTGATGCTTATGACAGCTATCTACAGGCGTTTTTAACAAGATAGTATTGATCTGCAGGTGCCAAAGCGGTTGTTTCTGACAACTGTTACCAGCCTCCTCTGAAGCCTCAGGTAATTGTCACAGGCTTGTTCTAGAACCTGTCTGAAAAGTCTGATGAGATACAGGTCTGACAAATATATACTTTTCTGTCTAGACGCTGGCGAGAATCATTTGGCCAATCTTCCTCTTTTACACTTTGCTTCAGCATCTCACCCTGGCCTCTTCTTGCTGTGAGAAGGTCGTATCATCGCGACCTTGGGGTACAGGCCAGCTGCAATAACCGCCTTGATCAGCTTCTCGTTTTCTGAAAAACAAAAGTAACAGCGAGGTTCAGAGACCCGCCAGTCACGCGCATTCATGAAGGCATGGCTACTCTCAAGTGGTCTACCGACGTCACGCCGCCTGTCGCCAACCTGAGTTGACGTTGGACACAGGGTCTTTGGGGTCCTTGCTGCTAACAAAGCCAGCCCACATCAGGTGCTCAGCAAACTGACCCTTCATGTTGTGAAGCATCTGAAAGTTTAAAGTTTAAATTCACCTATTGCTCAAATCCAAAATTGAAACGCAATTAAAAAGTAAACTGTTGGAAATCGGGCTGCTTTATATAATGCAAAATATAAATGAATCAAATATATTAAAAGTTTCTGATCAATGTATACCAATCCCTAATGTGTAAATGCAAATAAAGTAGGGATTCACACATGTGGTGCCACTAAACTCACCTGGAGTGTATTGGCAGACAGGAAGTTTTCCCAGCAGTACTCCCTCTCGTACCGGACACCGCGACTCTTAGCCTCTTCCCAGCCCTAATGAATGAATGCACAGTTTAAGCAAGGTCAGTTCATATTGCGTTTCAGCTCAGAGACAAGTTCCAATGTGCGTTGCCAGGAACACTTTACCTGGAAGGCGTTCACAATAGTTAGGTGATCGCTCTTTGAGTTCTTTGACAGAATCTTTCTTTTCATGTCTGCAATCTTCTCCTTGCCCTTCAGGTACAGACAGAGTGTTCAGAACAAGCAGATTTATGGAGTACGTAATAAATAATAGATTTTCTCACAAACGTGTGGTGCGCTGGTTTGCCCGTGTGGTGCTGTCTAAATGACATTTAATGTGACCTCTGTGTGCTCTACCAGGGGGATGAAGAAAGGGTCTTTGAAGCTCAGAGAGGCAGCAATGGTGAGGACAGGTTCAAGGCAGCCCAGCAGAGCTCCGAACAGGATCAGCTTGCCGATGTGAGGCTCCACGGGCAGCCGAGCCAAGTGGAAGCCCAGCGCTGTCAGCTTCTCAGAGGAATCTAGGGCGTTCTAGAACACAGACACACAGTACACTTAGGCACAGTGGGATGTGATCATAGCATGCACAGTTGTTTCCACACTTTTCCTCACATGTGGAAATGTTTTTCATAGGTTTTCCCAGTGGTTCCCAACCTGTTATATGAAATGTGAACTGTAGCTGACCACTATCTTCTGAGTATTACGTCAATGGGCTGAAGTTGGATTCATACTTCTGGGCATGTGAATTCTGTTCATAAATAGTAGATTTATGTACTTAATGTCAGAGTCAGACCGTGGATCATCCATATGTACAGTGGCCAGGTATTGGTCTGCTAAATCCTGTTCAATAATACACGTTCATTACTGCATTTGCTGCATTATTTTTCCTTTAACAAAAGGTTTGTAAAGCATTGCCTTTATTTGTTTGCTATGAGAACTAGAATTTAAATCACACATTTAAAATGGCAGAAAATCCACCATGGCATACGGTTGCTTGATGTAATTGTCTTCCTTCAAAGTGTGACCTTGTGACCACAGGTTTCACATTATGGGCTAATAAGACCACCATGTGCACAATATTCTACACAGGCCATTCTTGAGCAACTGTTAAAAATAACACACACACACATTAGACACAAATTGGATGAAAAGTGTTCAAGTTATCATATGCACAGATGACACACCCCCACACACACAGTTTCGCAAACAGTGAGTGCAATGTGCACAAAAGTAACTGTAAAGAGGGTCTTACTTTTGACATTTAAATGTCAAATGTACTTGCGTCAGCTATGCTCCACAGTCATATTCTGGGAGGGAAAAAAGAAAACATCCCTAATGGACAGTCAGAGCACAGCTTCAGCGCCCACTTTCAGATACGCTCGTCGGTATTGCGTGTGTGCATGTACGGCTATTTCTCCCTGATAGCTGTGCATCATTTAAACTCACCAGGTCTATGAGGTGTTTGATGGCGAGATTAACAGCCTTTTCACTAGGAGGATCCAGGGCTTTCCTCAAGAACTCAGCTATGTACCCCAGCTTCAAGATCTGTACCGCAAAGATTATGAATACAATAGACTATTTTAGAAATAGGTCATTACTATCTCAGTTCACATACACGTTGTCCAAATGCTTTCTAATCTAAATAGTAATAAAATAATCATAATAATAATGTTATTCTCTCTATCATGTACAGCACAAACTGTATATTTTGTGAGAAGTTTCGCACAAACTACGAAAAGGAAAGAATAGCATTTACTACGCAAATAAACCTCTTGTCTGAAAGCATTTATGGTGTCAAGACCCCAACACTAAAATCGGGTGTCCTAATTGTAGCACACATTTATTCACATTGAGAAGGAACTAAACAATTTACACCTTACTGTTACAATGTCACATTAATAATGTGCCGTTAGGAGAGCTGGCTCATTAGAGTGTCTATTCACGTCAGCCCATTGTTAGTGTTCCTGGAACCTAGCGCCTGATTTGTACATTAGTCTGCCTCTCACCCATTCAGTTTTGATCACACTTAACACGTGCACGACTCTCTCTCTCTCACACACACACACACACACACACACACACACACACACACACACACACACACACACACACACACACACACAGTGCAAGCCACATACACGAGTGCACATCCATTAAAGCCATCAGCGAGAGCGATCATTGTAAACACTAGTGGTTAGAGCTGAGGACTCTGGCCTAATGTTCCATTACCAACGCTGATATACTGTACAGCTCCCTAGCAAACCTGAGCTCTACCCCTTCCCTGCATACACAACCTTGATCTGCAAGCACAGCTCCTCCAGAGGGGTTCGCATTATCTCAGGTAGTTGGTAGGCGTCCAGCAGGCTGGCCCTGAGGCCATTGTAGAGGTGGTAGCACTTCCCTGGGCACACCCTGGAAAAGAGAATAACTGTTGTGTGGCTCCTGTCATGAGCTCATGGTGTGTGTGTGTGTGTGTGTAGGTTAATTTAAATCAATGGGATGAATCCACTCTCTAGTTAGCTAGAGTGTGGCTAATTGGGCTCAGCTCAATGGCAGCCCACACTAACTAACAGAGCAAACACCTTCAACGGCCCACAAGCTGCCAATAGCCAGGACAACACGGACTAGACAAACAGCAAAAAGCAATGCTGTCGACTGGTGTCATGGCACCCACACACACAAACAGTGTACCTGCCAGCACGGCCCTTCCTCTGCTTGGCGTTGGCCAGGCTGACCCACTCGGCTGCCATGGTGCTGATGTTATTGTTGGTGTCAAAGTGGGTCTCCTTGATCTTGCCCCCGTCTATGACGAAGACCACGTCGTCTATGGTGATGCTGGCAGGGGAGGAACAGAGAGAGGGGGGTGTAGTGATGGCGACAGTACAGTGTGTGGTGGTTTGAGATCAGAAGCAGGGGTGAATGTTGAGCTACAAGCACACGCACACTGGCAGAATAAAAAAAGAACTACAACGTTTGGTGTTTATATTGAGAATGGTGGCACAAGAGCACGGACCCGTTTGTGTGTTAAAGCGTGTAAACGCGTGAACGTGTGCCCGGAACACACTCTCGGTTCTACAAGTGCACGCACACAAACACACACGCAAACAAACACACACACGCACGCAAACAGGAACTTCCTTAAATGCAACAAGAATGGGCCGGTCGTGGCTTGTGTGGGTGTTCTCATTAAACTCAGTAACTTACACCAATTAATCACAGATCTCATTAAGGACTGGTATTAACGCACAAGTACACAAAATGACTAAATGCTCGTTGGCAGCACTTTTCCTTTCAGCGATCTGGTAAGAAAGTATGTTTCAAGCACAATGGACCGATGAGTCTCACGCACCTAGTTTCAGCAATATTCGTAGCAATCACTATTTTCCTGACTCCTGGGGGGGGCCTCTTGAACACCTGCAGGGAGAAGAGAAAAAGAGGCCGGAATATTGCGGGGTTCAAGACAGAACAAAGATAGGGATTATGGGAAAATAAAGAAAGAAAGACAAGCAAATAGAGGGCACAGTACACCCTGAAGAAGAAACATGACATTAGATCAGTGGAGACAGAGTGACCACTGGAGGTGAAGTAGCACAGATAAAGGTCAGAGAACACAGAGGGAGGTGAGAAAGGAGAGAAAATGATGACCTGGGTCTGGTTCACGGTGGGCATCAGAGAGTGCAGGGGGATGATGACGAACCGATCTGCAACACATTGGGTTTGTGTCAGCCTATGCAGAACAGAGCAGATAGCCAAAGCCAGAACAGTACTGTATTTCCATGCTTGTGTGTGTGTACCCGATCGGAACATCTGCTGAGCCGTGAGTAGATCATTGAGACTGCTGATGTTGTCCCATCCAGGCAGGAAGACCAAGATGGCTCCTTCCTGTGAGGTAAGGATGCCATACAACACAGCCTGAAGCCACCAGACAATAGACCCCCCCCATCATCACCACCACCACCACAACCGCTACTTAGTAACTGACATCATCAGAAGCGATGTGTCCACAAAGCACTGCTTTCCATTAGCGTGGGGACAGCCCCGTTCTATCAGCAGCATCAAAAGGCCAATTAGCCCGTGGGAGAACACACAGAGACACAGTAGCAAGATGGGAAATCACACTGCAGATAATGCTGGCTAACAAGAACTGTTCCAGTGTGAGCTCTTTGATGGAATTCAGCTGTCACTCATTCAACAGACATCAATGTGCTGGAATTGGAAGCAGGCCACCTCTGCACCAGCAAGGCTAACATGCCAGAGTTTTACAACAGGCCAACGAATAGATTAGTTTAAAAAAAAAAAAAAGCATCAAAATTCTGACACAGGGTTACAACTGGCTTATGGAATTCACAGCACGTGTTGACGTTTGACACCAGACAAGCTAGCTTCCCTGAGCAAAATACCTAACACATAGCTGCTTCTTAATAATATATAATTGTACACATTGTAAGTCGCTGAGTATAAAATAACATTTAATTACGTACATTTTCGATATTGATATTGTACTGTAACACTGTAACAGATGGAGCCATTGTGCCCAAAACAGTGTCGAGAGAAATGTATAATATGTTTTAATAATCAAATTATACTATGTAACAATCCTTATATGTTAGATATATAAACAGTAGGGTTGAGCGATGTCTACTAATTGGCATCGAACAAAGTCTACAGTAAAACATCGTCGGGGGGAATATATTTCCTTAATCTTATTTTATTTATTTTTTTATGTGACCAATTATAAATGATTTATTATCTATAAAATTAGTAGCAAGCAGGGCAAATAATAGGGCAGGCTACAGTATATTATGGCTAAAATATTTTTCATTATTAAATGTATTCTTGCGACATTAATAACGCGACTGGAAATAGCATGTTCTTCTGTTCGATCAATGGGACAAACATTGTTTATATAAAAGTGTCTTCACTTCCTGAGAGGAGAGGGTGAAAACAGATAAACAGCAGCTACACCAGGCCTTCTTGCTCCCCTGCATTTCCATTAAAGCCAAATAGCATTAACAGTCCTCAACCACTGGGAGCATGTGTGAGTCAAAGACAGAGTGACCGGGAGGAAAATGGACACCCAAATCCAACAAATTCAAACTTTCGTTAAATTTACAACCTACCATAGAACACCCACACACCACCGTGCACACAAAGTTTGTTGTGTTCGTACTAGCATACACTAATTAATGCCAACCCTGTATGTGTGGAACCACCACACCATGCGTTGTAATTAACCAAAAAATAAAACCCTGGCAGATGGCCATTGTCACGGATCAGGGGGCTGTCACGGCCAGTCACTCACTTTCGCCTTTGCCGCTTGACAACGCTACGCTCCGGGTCGCCATGACTGATAAGAGGTCCAGCCCCATATGGAGAGGGGTAATTATTCTGTCTCTCTGCGTTAGGCGCTCCTCTTTCTTGTCCTCTCTCCCCTGCAACTAACAACTAACTTATTTCTCCCCCCTCTTCATCCTCTCCTTTAGTTGTCCACTGTTCAGTTACTCGGAGTTAAAAGGTACAGCAATACACATACAGGAGGGGTGGGAGGGGGACATCGATACGGCATATCGCGTTATTGCCCCACTGTTATAAATGAGCTGTGAAGTCCCTACAATATGTTCCATACAAAATACATTGCTGTTGTGTCTCCATTGCTATCTATAAAAGCAGCACTGGAATAGATGGAAAGGAAATGTGTGTGTGTGTGTGTGTGTTCACGGCAGAGGGGTAACTAGAATGGCATCTGTCCTACTCATTAGCACAGACCTACTGCCAGTCTGGGAGTAATTTCCTCTGATCTCCCATTCCTCCCATCTGCTCCACCTTTTGAATGTACCAGCGAGCCCCTCTGGGTAGCTGATTATTCCATTCTGTGTGATCTGAAAGCTCCTCGCGCGGGGCTCAGCTTCCCGTCTCTGCGGGTGCCCTGACATCCATGTTTCCACTATGTTGCCGCTGTATGCCAGTAAACACAACTCACCTCTTCTTTGAGGACAATATGCTGGATCAGGGCCACAATGAGGTCCAGGTCAATCTTTTCATCATTGTCCAACGCCTCTAGTGTCTCGATGGTTCTGTCTGAGTATCTACAGGGTCACGGGAGGAAAGTATTGTTTTATCTTAATGAATTCATCATTTTCTCTGCAGTAACAAACTTTTAAATGCATTTATATTCATGTTGTGTAATGTAGTTGGAGTTAGGACTTTCATAATAATTGCAACTTCAAAAAATATCTCTACAGATAAAAAGAGGTGAGGGAACTGAATCTGGCCTCTACAGTGAGTAGCAAAGAAAAAACAACATCATTTTACTGTATCCAGCTGGAAATAGCTAGCCTCATTACCAGCCTTGTTAGGACTTGTCCTGTCCTATGGTCACCACCTGCCAGCAAGTCTCGCATGGAACCCCATTTAAACCTTTGCAATTTGCATATTCGACTCGCTATCGTAAGTCTCCTGATTGGCTACTGACAATATGCAAATGCCTTGCTTGCTTTTGGCAAGAGGACAAAGCGAGCTAAAATGTCTGGTTCACGGACTAACCCCGGGTCGCAACAGAAACGCCACAATAAGAGCAGTAGCTCATTCTCCCTTTCCGAGGAACTAGTAAAAAAAATCACCAGCAGAAACATTTCCATGTGCCAAGATAATTAAGTAATTACTGATAATATGGCCAAATTATGACTGGGGAATGATGCCAGGCTCATTAGTGACTTAGGAAACGGGGGAGAAATGGGTAAATGGTAAATTGACTGCATTTGAATGGCGCTTGTCTAACTTTCTGGCCACTCGACAGTATTTCCGCACATTCACCCATGCATACATTCATACGCAGAGGGTGGTGTCAGCCATGCAAAAAGGCCACCCAACCACCGGGAGCAGTTATGGTAACTGCTTTTATATAGTGCTTTCCAGTATTTTTGCCTCACACACATTCATACACCGATGATGATTGCTGCCATGCAAGGTGCGACCAACCACCGGAAGCAGTTATAGGGTAGGGGGTTAGGCATCTTGCTCCGGGGTTTAAACCCACGACCTTCCGGCTGGGAGCCCAACACCCAGACCACTCGACCATCATGTCCCACATTATGATTAGGTGTTTTGTTCTAGGACACTGACACTGAACCAGCGACGTCTTGACCACCTTTCGCCCACTCTACTCGTCGTGCCACTGCCGTCCCGGGCGGGAAGAGATTGGCACACACAGCCAACAGGCTGCCAAAATGTAGATGTTGTAAAGCCAGAAGCTCCCACTAGTGGTGGCCACCACTCACTTTCCCTGCAGAGTGCGTGCATAACAGGGCCAGCTCTCCCTGTACTCGGCCTCCTTCTGCTCCTTCTCAGGTCTGGAGTTCTTCCCTTGCATGAAACCCTTCTTCCATGACGGCCGATAGTCCTGCTTCTTGGGGCGATACCTGGCGGAGATACGGGAGTCAGGTTACCACAGTGCACCCCCTATTGGCCATGGTGGGCGTCGGTAGCTACAGAGTGTTCCTACCTGATCATCTCCAACACATCCTCCAGTAGGAATTCCTGGACAGGGAATGTCAACCCCGGGATATGGATGACTGGACAGTTGTCTAGAAAGGTGACGAAGAGCATTGTGGTGAAAGCGGCTCAATTTTAGTTTGGTCATTATATGGTAAATGATAGCCGGTGGGTTGATTGACAGGTGGATAATGTGTGGTGCATACCAAAGTATTTAGAGAACTTCTCAGCATTGAGTGTGGCACTCATCAGTATGACCTTGAGGTCGTTTCTCCGCTTGAGCAGGTCCTTGACAATGATGAGGAGAACATCAGACTGTAGGTTTCTCTCGTGAATCTCATCCAGAACCAGGTGGCTGATACTAGACAGTAATCTGAGCCAGAGGAGGTGAAAAAATGTAAATGAGTTGATCACATCACTGTGATTCCCATTCGTGAAACGCTGTACTGCTGTTTATGCCAGCACCATGACAGTATCAGTTATGATGACTTATGGCCAACTTGCGTCGATGCCAATAAAGGATGTAATTAAAACAGAAATCAGCAGTGAGTACTTCAGTATGTAGGGTGTAGGGAGGGAGACTCACGTATCCGATCGCAGCCACTGAAGAATAATGCCAGTTGTACAGTACAACACTGAACCTTGTTTCCGAGGTAACCGGCTGAGTGAGTGAGAGAGAGTGAGAGAGAGAGAGAGAGAGAGAGAGAGATATTCTTTATTAAATCATACAGTCATTCCAAAGAACAAACAAGGAGAATACAATGCAGTCTCACACACACACACTGCAGTACATGTTCAAGCATTGAAATACACCTACACACAATACTAACTCTCCTCCCCCGCATACAGAATGCATTTGGTGCCTCAAAAGATTCACTAAAATGGTAAGGTCTTAGCTGCACACTTCAATGCTTTTGCATAACCACATTTCTATATATACATAATATATGTGTAATTAATTTCAGATGTTTCTTTTTTCGTGTAATTTTCATTACGATAAATCCTTCTCAAGATCTATTCACTTTGGCTCAATCATTCCATGTGTCTGATCTCAAATAATGCATTCTCAAACATCTCCCAATCTTTAAAATCGGTCCAGTTTTTCATGACCATCTCAACCCCTCTCATGGTCTGACTAGATTTAAACCTACCTACTGGAGTAATTGTGGAGTTTGACAACTACAGAGGACACTTACACAAATTAATTGTTGTGGTACAGTATGTTTAACCCCTGTGTAGACAATGACTGAGATCACCAACATGCAAGCAAGGCATGCATGAACATAGTCTGAGATCAAACATCATGTTTTGTTCAGAGGGAATATCTGGCCTTGGGAAATCAACAAGCCACCAAATCAATGTGAGGTGCAGGGCTTAGAGAGAATGAAACAAAGTAACTTATTTATCTGAAAGCCAATCATGCCAATCAATGCACTATAATCATTATTGTGTCTTCCTCCACAATGCTAAACACAAATCTCTACGGTCTATGCATAGTGTCACCAAGGCCAGTTAAGCATGGATTCAAATTAGTGACCTCATCTGCTAACAACACATTTCTGTTGCAATAAAATGGACATAGGATAACAAAGCCACTATAACTGTCTTTATCTGAATGTTGGTGTAAAGCATTATAGTTGTCACAGTTTAAAAACAATTGCTTGCCTCTGCAGCCGGATCTGGTAGCCACACGAATTTCCATTCCCAACACTTTCTGCTCGTTCTGCTGCTACACGCTCTGCCACCTACAAGTTAATTGGCGCGCACGCACACACACACACACACACGGGTCACACTTTCTATTTCCTATCTGCTGATCAGAGTACATGTACACGTAGTCTCAGGCTCTTCCATTAATTAGCACCATGTCACATAAGAAACTCATGCTTATGTCTTACAGTAAGCTCAGCAACACAATCAGGAAGTGGGGTAGTTCATTTTCATTAGCTGTTAGCATAGTCACTCACAAGCCTATATACTTCCACGCTAGTGCCCTCACTTCAGCCTTTCCATTTATTTTAAATAGCCTACTTATTTAATAGAGTTGCAAGACCTGCAAACAGACAGACTTGTGTCATTAAGACAAATTCTTCAGTATAAGTTTAACATCCTAATTGGTCATTAAGCGCTGTGTTTCAGACACATTCTATCCCGGCAACGGCAGAGGACATACAGAAATAGCGCTGATGCGTCTGGGCTGGGTACAGACTACCCGACACAGAGAGCCCATTCCTCGGTTGATGTGGTCGTCGAGGACGAACTGGGTGACCTGGGTGGTCTTGCCACACCCGGTCTCTCCACTGACCACCAGCACACGGTTAGAGTTGATCAGCTCCACAAGCTCCTACCAAGCAAGGGGTGGAGACATTTTGACTTAGAGGATTAGAAGTAAAAACAAACAGCAAGTTAAAGCAAAGGCTATTCTATATATTCAGAGAGACTTTAAAATCTTACCTCTTTTTTACCATAAGATGGCAGCTTTTCTCTGAATTTCTGCAGATACAAGGCACAAACACCTTGAAACGTACTATTACGATCTCAACCTAGTACACACAACTATTCCGAGTATGTTAAAGTACAGAGTTACCGTATGCAGTCTTTTCGACAAATCCCTTTAGCATATCTTTAGCATATAACAGAACTCCTGCCACAAGTGTATTATTAAGCTATTCTCACCAACATGTCCTGGTACTTAGAGTTTTGTTTCTTGCTCTGCAGGTCTTTCTTTAAAACGTCATCTGTAGTTTTGTCTCGGACTACTTCCTGAAATAAGTACTCCAGGTCCTTAACTTTCCCTCTGGCTTTCAATTTCTCCTTCCCCTCCTCTTCATCCCACTGGTCAGGGGGCTCATCTTTGATCACCTCAAGAGAGAGATAACTAAGAGAGAAAGTGGGGAGAAAAACCTAAGATAGCTGAAGACACACTATAATGACAAAAGGGTTTTGTCTGTATCATGACTCGATTAGGGATGGGACAATATATTATCACGATAATAATACTGACGATAATCGTATCGTGGTGAATGTCCATTTTTGTGATAATCATAAATACATTTATATTTTCACAAGTGACTTGACAAAAGCAGTCTAGCTCACTTGTACAGTCCAATTATATTAATAAATATTAACTTATTTATTAGCTTGCATCTTTACAGTCAAGCACCACTATGGCTGAAGGCTCGGCTTTCCCATTGTGTCCCCCACATAAAAAAGATGTGTTGAAATTTGTTGAAATACTGGTTTCAAAACTAAATGAATCACACAAAAAAGATAAGCATGTGTGTCGTGATACAATAGAAATGTTTGTTTCTTAAGAAAACATAAGATAAAGTGATTCTAGTATGTTTCAGTGCCATTTTAAAATCGTGATAATATAGTTTGACGCAATTATTTTGGCCAGGATAATCGCGATATACATTTTTGATATCGTCCCAAGCCTAGCCTCAACATATGGTGTCCAAATTACTTTTCTGCTTTGAGAGATTTTTTCTCTGATGTGCTTTCGTCTTCTTCAAGATCCTCTATCTTGACTTCAGTTTTGACTTTAACCTCTTCAGGACACTCACCATCAAAGTAACTGGACAAATGGAAAACACACATTTTGATTAGAGATAGCCTATGTTTTTAGCAGCAACCACAGCTGGCTAAGAAACGTAGGACACTTAACCCTTAAGTGACGTGTCTGGTGTCCTTACCAGTGACTAGTCTTACTGCCACCTGTATTCCAACTGTCTGATGTAGAGGCTCTGTCATCCTTGCGGTCTCTGTCACGACCCACCTGGTCACTTTGAACGGAGTTCAGCAGTTTGGTGATGTGTTCTTCTCTTGCCTCATCCATCTGAACCACTGCTCGCTGCACACAGACATAAAATAAAGCTTTTCTTCTGAATGCATCATATACAGTAGATTGACTTAAGTTATATAGAGTAGATCCTATACATATCTAATCAAATTTCTATTTCATCTGATCGTTTGGCACATACCGATCTTCGGTCAGCCTGTTTCCTTCTGACGGCTCCATATCTTGCATACCACATACCAATCTCACGACCTTTCAGATGTGGCGGGGGACGATCCCTTTGTCCGCCTCCGCGATCCTGATCATCACCGGGTCCAAAGTCGGAATTTCTTGATTGTCCTTTTCCACCTCTGTCCCACTTATCTCTATTCTCCCCAAAACCACGACCTCCTCTCCTGCCTCTTCTACCACCGCCACCATATCCATAACTCATACTGTTACCGCCTTCCAACACCCGCGGTAGTTGCGGCAGCGCGACTACCGCCCGGTAGCCTATACGGTACAATTTGGCTGTACAGTATTAATGAAACGTCCACCACGGTGAGTTCGCAGACTTTCCTGATGGTGGATCTAACAACAACGACAATTATCCGCTTTACCCGAAACAGTTAGGAAATTTGTGATTTCTTTATTTTAATATATCACAACCCGTCTATTTGTAATGATCATCCGTAAACAAGCATGCTAATAAATTTCTTGGCTGGGAAACGAAAGCCCACGAAGGCAGACGCTGAGGTGACGAACACCAAGACTGCAGTTACATTATTTATACGTTTATTTATAAGTATTTTACTAATACATGTTGTCAACGTACATGCTAGTGTCAAAGCTGTATTACCGTATTCAACTCGCTCAGCATCCAGCGTGTCGCACGATGTTGGCGAATTATGTCGATGAAATGTGACGTAGGTAAACAGCCGCGTTCAATGGAGAGAATGTTTGCTGCTTTTTTAAATTGTATTTTTATTAAACTTTTCAGATTTTTCCAAAAGATAATGAGTATGCAATGAGTCAACGACTCACATGTGTTCTATATACATATTAGACTGTGTTATTTTGTAAAAATGTGTAGACTTTAGTATGATTTAACAAAGTCGCGATTTTTTTCATTCCCTCCAGTGTTTCATTCGTCCATACTGAAGGGCACGAATGAAAAACGGGAGGGACGGATGAAACGCTACAGTATAAACTTGATTAAATTGTTTATACTATTCTTGTTTTTTACTGAAAATGACTGACAATATATATCTTAATATGTCACTGCTATTAGTATTAACAAATCACGGCCATCCGTGAGGAACTCGGAGTAGAGCCGCCGTTCCTTTGCATCGAAATGAGCCAGTTGAGGTGGGGTACGGGGGTCATTCCTGCTATGCAGTAACATTTTGGACTCATAAAGTTTGAAAAAAAAAGTTTAGATTTTTCAGGTTTTTGGTATTATATCATAAAAGCGACATGTTTAACTCTCAGGAAAATAAAATGGTCAAGCTCAGGCACTTAAAACCTTTGGTTCATATTCCACAGTTATGGTCAAAGTCCTATCGGGGTGGACCTTTTTGAACTAAGTTAGCCAGAGTTCTGTGATTGATCAAGATTTAGCTCTAAACTTTTACACATAAACAGAACTTTTATAACTATATCAAATATGCTTTTTTTTTAAATACTAGACCAACTTTCTAAACAATTTAACCGAACAGGGTGGAACTGAAGATTAACATAATTAAACTTGGAGAAAATATATTACTGAAAGTTTATGCTTACCTCACTTTGTGACTTTGAATTCCCTCCAAAATTACAATGTAAATTCCTGAATATTGCCTCAATGTAAATGTAGTCTTCTTGTTTTTAGAAGGCGAAAACTGCAAACTAACAGTGTGGAAGATGACATCAGGGACAAACAATAAATTATGAAAATGTTAAGAAATAAATATAGTTTGCCCTGGTATACATGAATGTTTAGATATAGTTTAACATTGTCTATAAAACAATAAAAAAATATTTTGAGTAGTATATCATTTGATGGCTTTTAGGTCATGTGGAAGTTGGTTACTTTGCACTGGGGACATGGTAAAATGGAATGCATACCAAAATAAAAAGGTAATTTAAAAAATAATAATAAACATATGTGCATTATTCACTGTTTATGTTACAAAAAATACTTAAATCTAGAACTTGAGCCATTTGTTACAAATATTTGAAACATTTTACAGAACATATTAGGAAGTAATTCACTGGGACAGAAATATTGCCGCATAACAGGAATGACGTGGGTATCTGGTAAGGAAGTATCCCTGGGCTGGGTGCCTCCTTATGGAGGTGTTCCAGGCACGTCCAGCTGGGAGGAGGCCTCAGGGAAGACCCAGGGCTAGGTGGAGAGATTATAGCTCCACTCTTGCCTGAGAAAACCTCAGGATTCCCCAGTCAGAGTTGGTTAATGTGGCTTAGAAAAAAAAAAGTTCCTCTGCTGGAGCTGCTGCCCCCTTGGCCAGACTATGAATAAGCGGATATGGATGGATTTATGGATGGGTGGATGGATGGATAGATGTCTGTTTCCATATGAAATGTTGGCTGTATAGCCCTTTGCGACTGTAATGTGATTAAAGGCTAAATAAACAACCTGACAGTATTGTTACCTACATGACATTTGTGTGCAAGTGCTTCACTGTTGATTTATATAACTGCATAATGAATATTATGGTAGGCCTAATAGCCTAGGCTACATTATATCACTATAATTAGGATTGAAGTGGTTAATGCCAAATGTTTGTCAGCATGCACCCATTCCTAATTTTCTCTCACTGTCTTCTTAACATCCTTGAATTTGAAGAACAGCGTATAGCTTATTGAGTATGAGATGCAACATAGCCTAAAATCACAGGTGTGAGAAACACTTGTTCAAGTGTGAATGGAAATGTCAAAAGCCATTTTTCTACAGCAGATCATAGGCTGCAAAGTCACATATTTGAAGGAGATCCCATATTACTCCTATTTTCTCTCCACCCTTAACTGCATCTGTATAGGCATCAAATTTTTTTGTTTTTCTAAATATTTACATTTAATACTAGGCCTAATTGTTCATTCACACAGGAGGATGTGAATATGATATCATTATTGTGAATGACTATTTGCCTGGGTATATAAACATATAAGAACTCTAAATGCTGAGTTCAGTCTCCATTACTCATCTTCATCCCCAAGAGCGTTGATGGTTCATCTTCTCCACACCACACCTTTCTTCAGGCGAACCTGGCATGTACATGACCCTGAACCACACTTACTGATTTAGCAGAGATGAGGAACCTCTCAAAGTGCCGTTTATGCACATTTAGTAATAGGCTACTGTAAATTTGTCAAAGATGGACGCTGGCTGATATTTATACTGCCCTCATAATAAGATATAAACAACCCACTACCTTTCTTTTTCCTCGCTTGGCATCGTGAAGAGTGAGGATACTGGTGTCAGAGGAGTGCATGTGCGCCATGTGTGCATTAGTGCAGTAGGCCAGAGAGGTGCATAACAGGCCAAAAAAAGAATATCCATATATGTGGGGAAGGTTTAAATATCAACAATCTCCAGCATTTCTGACTCTGAAGGAGGAAATCAAATAAAAAGTGGAGTTTTAATTAATAGGTAATCTTTCAATTGTCAATGAAGAAAAAAAATGAATAAATAAAAATAAATAAATAAATAAATAAATAAATAAAAATAAATAGATAAATATATATATATATATATATATATATGTAATGTTTCGTGATCCCAGTCCTGTTAGTCTCGTCACTTCATGTTTCCCTTGTATATTGAGCCTGTTTGCCCGTCACTCCCTGCCCAGTGTTTCCCAGT
>JAODOY010083449.1:0-15016 GCA_025399855.1 Forbesichthys papilliferus | reverse complement strand
TCACAAGGTCAGGTCACAATATATAAAGGTAAAGGTGTTTTTATTGTCACATACACAGGCATGTAGCAAAATGTGTCCTTTGCATCTAACTCATCCCTCAAGGGAGCAGTGGGCAGTCGCTGTGCAGTGCCCGGGGACCAACTCCAGATATGTGCCAGTGTCTCTGGCCAATGGCACTGACAGGAGAGAGTAAACCTGACATGTGTTTTGGTTGCGATAACGGACGACCCTGTAGTTTTTGTCCGTGACCTGAACATTCTCTCCCAGTGATATCCTGCGACTGGACTCCACCAATGCGGATGCGCTTTACGTGCGAGGCCTGTGTCTCTACTATGAGGACTGCATCGATAAAGCCGTGCAGTTCTTTGTCCAGGCCCTGCGCATGGCCCCGGACCACGAGAAGGCTCGCCTGGCCTGCAGGGTGAGTTCTGCCTTTATTGGCGTTACCTTAACGGCAACGCCTGGTCCATTAACATATGAAAATATGTAATATCCAGTAAATGTCGTAACAAATGGCTGTCTTCTTCCCACACAGAATGCCAAAGCCTTGAAAGCAAAGAAAGAAGAGGGTAACCAGGCATTCAAGGACAGCAATTATGATGCAGCATATCAGCTGTATACGGAAGCGCTTACGATAGACCCCAATAACATTAAGACCAATGCAAAACTATATTGCAACAGAGCCACGTCTGGAGCCAAGGTGAAGACACACAGATATGCATGAATATGCTATTTAAGGCCAATTAGTGCTTTGTAAAGCCATGGTGATCAAATCTATATTATATTATAGCATGGGTCTGAAAACAGTTAAGTAAATTGGCCCCAAGGTTCCCACGCGGTTTTCAGTAGCTTATCTGCCTTCACATGCTCCTCCCACACAGCTGAAGAAACCTGATCAAGCCATTGAAGACTGCACCAGTGCCATCAAGCTGGATGACACGTACATAAAGGCCTACTTAAGACGGGCCCAGTGGTACGTCCTCCTCTCCGTTCCTGGGATTCCAGTGCACCAATTTATTCGATAGTATTTATCATAACAGGATCCTTTTGATTGTGGTGGTTTGTGTGTGCTGTAGCTACATGGACACAGAAATGTATGAAGAAGCTGTGAGGGACTATGAAAAGGTCTACCAGACAGAAAAGACTAAAGGTAGGGTGGCCTACTGTCTCTGGGCTGCTTTTGATGCCCTTTGTTGTCTTCGTTTACAATGAATCTTTCCTCCGTCTCTTCCTAGAGCACAAACATTTCCTGAAGACCGCACAGCTGGAGCTGAAAAAGAGCAAGCGAAAAGATTACTACAAGGTTCTGGGTGTGGGCAAGCATGCCAGCGATGACGAGATCAAGAAGGCCTACCGGAAGAGGGCCCTCATGCACCATCCAGGTACACATGCACAAACTCCATGGCCCCTGATGAGTCTTGGTCCCGTACTAACTTGCATGGCATCTGTTCAAAACTTAACATGGTTTAACGTCACATCTGCAATCAGTTTGTCAGTGATAATTGACAACAACATGGAATTAACTGCTCAATAGGCAGGGTTATATTAATTCTCGAGTGCATTTGCTAACTGAGCTCAAATCAAAATAAACCCCGCCACACATTGAAATGCATTGCGATGCCTAGCAGCATTGTTGTTTTGCGCAGTGCTCGCCACTTTTGTTAATGTTCCTATTTATGTAGCCAGAGCTGTGTAAAAGTATGCTAAAATTGTATTAGCTTGCAATAGCTGACTATATATTTTTGTTTCACACTGGATATTATGTATGCGGAGGTTGTTAATTGTTTTTTATTGCTTGGCCTCTGCTAGAGGTGGTGAAGTGGCTTGTTTCTAAATTGGCCTGTTGTGTCCCTCTGATACAGACCGCCACAGTGCAGCGACTCCAGATGTACAGAAGGAGGAGGAGAAGAAATTCAAAGAGGTCGGAGAGGCCTTCACTGTGCTCTCCGACCCCAAAAAGAAGGTCCGCTATGACAACGGGCACGACCTTGAAGATGACGGAGGCTGTGGTGGAGGAGGCGAGTGGTTTCCCATTTCTTTACTAAGATGTATACTGTATTAGTTGACCAGGCTCTATTTAAAGCGCAAATTTAAATTCTTGTTTAATTGCTTTTTAATTATTCCTGGAGTTGGAACGTTTTTTTTTCTTCTTCTCTTCAGTATGCTTTAAACAATAAATAAAAGCCATTTCTGCACTGTTAGAATTAAGTAAATAAGACTGCCTTGATTAGCCAACATGAACGATGACTGTAAAGACATTATCGGTTTTATTATTTTCAAGTTAAGCATGTCTATCAATTAATACATTTTACACTAGATATTGAAAGTATAGATAGGGCACATATTAGTTTGACTGTATTTGGTGTTCATAAAAACCCTATTCTAAAATAACAATACTTTTTTCTTCTAGATTTTGATGCTAACAACATCTTCAGAGCCTTCTTTGGTGCCCAAGGTGGAGGATATAATTTCGAATCTAGTCAAAGTATGTAGAGCTTTGCCATAATTAATTTGATCAGTTATTATTATGATACTCTTTGAAATGTGATACAATATCAATCAAATAATCATATTTTGTTTCTCTCCCTTTTCAAGATGCTGCACCCGGAAATTTCTTTTTCCAGTTTGGTTAAAGGACAAGCACCTGCACATTATTGCATCCCTCACAATGTAAAGTTGGGCTCACAGTCTCACCACCTGATTTTCAAATTCTTAGTGTCTCTCCCTTGAATGCATGGAGTATGAGTGAGATGGTGTTTGATGTTTGAATTGTGCCATTTACTCAAAGTTTACATTTTTAACAATTAGAAATAAAGATGTTAACACAGCAGATAAGAAAGTGCTCAGATACTTTTGAATCCGTGTATAACGGGGCATAACTTTATGCATTGTGAACTGCATTGCCAAAGTATTTGTGTTTTGTCTCCAAATTTAAAAAGCTAATCTCTAAATTGGATCAAGGTATAAAAATCATTAAAAATGTTTTAATGGACAATTTACAGAAACCAGCATAACAGTTCTAAATTCAGCTAATATTTTAAAATGTGTATATTTTGAAACTGACCTCAGGGCAACCCTTACAGGACAACCGTGCCCTAGTGTGTATGAATGTGTGTGTCTGTTCAGGTTTTAATAGTTTACCTGCAGACTGCAGGACAAGCTGCAGGGTTTTGTTACCTTCCACACTGCTCTTTGCTGCATTGTACAATTAAATAGAATGTAACTTGTATGCATTTCCTTTTGTTCAATGTCTCAGTATATTTATATTTATTGTATATTCATATGATATGCAACCTGATGGTAGTCTTCCATTTGTTTTCTTTCCTTGGTTCAGATGTAATTATAATTTCACCTCACCATTTCCGTACTATATTTCTCCTTTTTTTAAATAGGCCAAAATCAGCACACAAAGGGGTTTTCCTTTTATAGGTTGCTGAAGCCATTTGAAGGCAACACTGATCACCCCCATGTTCCACTAGAATTAAGTGGTGCCTTACCCAAATGAGAAGAGCAGTTATCCCAACAGCTTTTCAAATTGACACTGACACCTATATTCTAAGAACTGTTAAGCATGCATTTTGCTCTTTGAGGATAAAGTATTCTAGTCATGCCAGAAAAGGAGCAGTGTGATTTTTCAAGAGGATACGTTGCAGTTCTAGCATGACTTTTTGTCCCGGGCCTGAAATTGTTAAGCCACCTTGTAAAACCATATTCAGTAATGTGCATCATTTTTTGTCAAACCATGCAGTACCCTTTCAAACCTTCATTTTACTTGTGAAGGGAAGTTGTGGGATTTTTTAAGTTATGGTCATGACAGTGTTACCAAACATGCAATGATTTTGTTATCAGAAAAATAAAGATTTTTCCTCTAATATTTCTGCCTTACAATTTATTATCTTTTTGCAATAAAATATTAGTTTCAGGATGTTTTTTCTGTGTAATAGAAACTATGCTTGAACATTATTTTTAATTATGTTGAAATTAAGCCTACATTTTCTATGGAATGTAATATAAATATTACATGCATATGCCTAATAAATCAATCCTGAAATAAATGATACATAATTCACTATTAAATTATTTCAAGGGACTTTTTAATACTGCAATTCTGACCTCTTGTTAAGTTGCTTAGTATATTGCATTATTGTAATTAATTTACTTTGACATATATATTTAGAACGGCTTTAAAATCTTATGTAATAAGTGTTTTAATTTATTATTATACAATCTATGTCTAAATGTCAAGGACTGATGTAATGCGTTATTGCGATGTATTTCTAGATTATTGTATTATAAAGGCAGTGGGCGTATTTGTATGTTACCACGTGATAGCGTTCAAACCAATGGAGATAGCTGAGAGGATGTGTAATCGATCGGCAGTTTATGGTGAGACAGCTACGGTAGTGAGAGGAGGTGGAAAGAGTCAAGAGTGGACACTGAGACGGAAAGTGACTTGCTACCATCTCATTTGTGATCAGGACATAACCCCTACACTCCAAGCAAGTTAATTGACAAGGTAATATATTTCGCTCTAGATTTGGTAAAATCGTTCAGATCTCCAAGTCCCTGTATGTTACTTCATAATGTACATAACATTTAGCTGTCAGGTGTCTTGCCGAGTTGTTTCCCCTAACAGAAAATGTTCTATTCCGCACAATTATGACGTTTGTCTTTTAGCCTATTATCTTTGTCTGGACTTGTTTGGCCTGTTACAGACTACGTGCAAACAACGTATTTCTACAGTACCACATTGTCCCTTGTAAAAGCCAGATATAGGAAAGGCAACAATTTCAGCCCGACAGTCAGTACGATACCGTACGGTGTTAGCATACGTCTGAACAACAAGCATCTTGGGCATGGGATGCAGAAGTTTGCTACTGAATATAGTGTATTTAGCTAACAAGCTAATGTGTTGTCGATTGAAGAATAAAAAATGGTTTCATTGCATGAGATAGATATAGTTAGCATCACCGAATAAAGCATGTTCTTAAAGACGGGACTGATTTGAGTGGATCCTCTGCAAACTAGGCCAGAAAGCCGTTAGCGTTAGTGCCAATATACTGTAGGATAAGTTACGGTTACATCATCTTCTAATGTTTCGTTGTTAGGATTGCGTTCACTACGGTATATAAAATATTGATCTTGCACCTTATTAAAATAGATGTAGTCAGCGGGTCTACACGAATATAACGTGTGTGTGGGCGAGCGAACAACTTCACACGTCAAGCAACGTATTTTGTTTGTTGTAGTGGTGCTATACAGTACGGTACCGTAGACTACAGTATCCTCATGTTTGCCACTGTTAAATAACTACCGTATCAAAATAGGACCTTATGGCAGCATAACTTTTTTTTTCTTCCTACATGCAGTTAAGGAAACCTTGTTTCTGTTATACCAAAAATCCTATAAATAATAAATATGGGAAAAACCTTTTTAAAGAGTAGAAATATATTTAATGAGGCTAGATTAATTTTAAACAATGGCGTTGTCCAGATCTGGTATCTTCCTTGAAACTGACAACAGTTACTCCCTTCAATATCTGAGTTGTTAATATTGGGGGATTAGGGTGGAAGCTTTCTTTTGCCACCTGTGCATTGTCATATTGAAGCAGCAGCAGGAGGCGTAAAGATGCCAATTGACATATGACAATGCTATTGCAGTATTGCAGGTTGATCTTTATTGCTTGTGAATTGCAGGTATAGTACTTCGCTGTACAGATAATTGCCATCTGTGTATGTGAGTGAATTAGAAGGGGTGCTTGGCTGGTTTAGCCACATGCCATTAGGCTACCTCTATCTGAAACCAGAATGGCAACCCTAGTGTACAAGGCAAGCTCAATATTTTATCTTTGATCTAACTCATCTTCTCATCCATTGCATCATTTAAAGCCTACACCACACCATGCTAATGTGATAACATTTCATAATGTCCTGGCACTTTTTATTGATTAAATGTGTTATCTTTCTATTTGTTAGAACTAGTTGTATCTGTTTCCCTTAGCATTTGTTTTTTGTGTTGTTAACACCTTTGGCTGTCAGACATTTGGAAGGCACCTTTTTAATTTTTACTGAAGAGTGTGGGTCAGAGTGCTCATAATTGCACATGTTAAACAAAGCATGGTTTGTTGACTGAAGGAGGGGGACTGTAGCTGCAATATTTGTCAGACTAATGTTAGAGAAAGGAGTTTAAGCCAGTACGTTTATGCATGTTTTGTTTCCCCCTTTTTTGACGAATGTCACTTTTCCTGTTATTGGATGTGTGTGTTGATGTCATTACTTTTAAAGTTCTGCATAAAATGTAAGTGTACATGATCATGACCCTTCTTTATATTGCGCTGGCTTGCATACATTATGAATTGCAAACCTATGGGGTAGACAAGTAGCTACTGACTAGATACTGTTGAAGCATAAAGAATTTAGTTTGACAACATTAAGGGCATCATACTGAGTGACACGTCAGTTTTTATTATGTTTGCAGTCTACATTGTCCTAGGTAGCAATTACATTTTCATGCAGGGTAGAATGCTATTGGTCTGGCCTTGCCAAAGAAGTACTTTCACTGTCACAACAAAAGTCTGCTTAATGTGAATCCTTTTGGACTGCTCGCTGTCATTGGTTCTTCACAAAACAGTGTTTTTTTTCCCCCCATCAAACAACCTTATTGTACTGTATTTAAATACGGTCTCACACAATTGCTTTTGTTGGCACTTTTCCATAGGTCCTGTGCTAGTAGCCAGCGCTGCCATGTCAGCGAAAGCCATCTCGGAGCAAACGGGAAAGGAGTTCCTGTACAAGTACATCTGTACCACAGCCGTTGTGCAGAACCGCTTTCGCTATGCCAACGTCACACCCGAAACCGACTGGGACCGCCTCGCGCAGGAACACCCTTGGCTGCTCACTCAGGTAATCTTACCCCTCTTATATCCTCTCACTGATGTTTTCAGGGGAATACTGGTTGTCCATCTAGCTTAGAATAGAGAATGATTACACAGGTGTCAGTTAAGCCTTTTGTAGGTTACTTTTCTCACTAATAGTGGAAGAATGGTCTCCCCTTAACCCGTAACAATGTTCGTTATCAGCAGTGCAAGTTCCCTGAACTATGCGCTGTTGCTGGCGCTCGTGCTTTGCATACCCCAGCGCAAAACTGCCCTTGCACAGCGCAAGCCATTGGAAATAATGTGTTTGGCTTTGTGTGTGAACCGGCTTTAATGTTGCTATGATAGTGGTGTGAGCTAAGACTACAGACTAAGTTTGCCCATTATCTTCCCTTTGGAAAAAGGACTTGAAATACGATGATCTCCCTGTTTGTGCTGCTCCTTGTCTGTGAGTATCTGGAATCTTTTTATTTTTGCGCTGATGTTTGTTCACTCTCCACCATAGACATTAGTGGTGAAGCCAGACCAGCTGATCAAGAGACGTGGGAAGTTGGGACTGGTTGGAATCGATCTTGACCTACAGGGTGTCAAGGAGTGGATCAAGCCCCGCCTCATGAAGGAGACTACTGTGAGTTGTCAGGCTTGCTTAATGGGGAATGGAATGACTGATTGTGTCATGTACAAAATATGCTCTTTTTTTTTTTTTTTTGGCTTATCTGCTCAGATAAGTGTGTTTTAGTCTTCCAGCGTATATAAACAATTGTTTCCAAAAGTGTGGGTCAAACAGAAATGTGATGTAATTCTTTACTTGTTTTCTTTGCTTGAGCAGAGAATAAAAAGTGTGCATCATTAACAGTACTGTCCACACATCACATGCAAGTATTTGGTCCATGCAGTGTATTTTTAAATTAAGATGTGGACCTACTATAAAAATGCTGTATGTGGTGGTATGCTATTTCTTGCATCAGAAGACATTATGTTTAGCTCAGAGGTCAGAGGTTGCATAATGCTAGTCTTGGGTGGGGGGTTGGTACTTCTATTCTGGTCTTTTAGGCAAAACAACCCCAGTTTGCTCCTTAACAGAGTACACCCAGTTGCCCTACTTCTTGTCTTGGCAAAGAAGTCTTTGCATTGTGTGATACTGAGCAATAGCCTGCTGCTATACTATTTTGGTCTCGCTGCCCATTTCTTAGTGTTTGTTATAGCAGTGGCACAACCTTTGTTGGCGACGTAGTTGAACCACCTTGTTAAAAATGTAGAATATATTTGTCATTAATAGCATTGAACAAGTCAAACGGCCACCATTCAAAATGCATACACATCTTTGACTTTGACAGACCCGACTTTGAAACCCACTATGACTTCACTTTTTTTAAATGTAATCTTTATCTTGACAGGTGGCCAAAGCAAAGGGTGTGCTGAAGAACTTTCTCATTGAGCCATTTGTTGAACATAAACAGGTAATACATTCTGTTTTACTGTAAGTAACATGCCATGGTTTTATTGCTATCTGGCCTGGCAGGAGTGTACAGATTGATACAATCCATAAATGATGTTTGCCTGATTAAAACACTCATGTTTTTTGCTAACTCCACCTACACTTTGTTTTACTTTCCATGACTGCATCCGAATAGTCAAAACAGTTGCGTCCTTTTCTAGCCAGTTGTCCTTTACCTCGAGTGAAAACGTCATGGGGTCAAATAATTGATAAGGATTTAATGTAGAGAACCCGATTGCACTTCCACTATTACCTTTTGATTGTAAAGGAGACTGTACTCACTGACACCTTGACTTTCTTGGCCATTTCTCTGTAGGAAAGACCTACATTTTACGTGGTATGATGGTCTGTTTCTCTTCCATTGTTAATTGCCTTTTTCTTGCCATTTTTATAGCAACACTACTTTCTGCAATACAATACTGTTGAAAAAATGCTCACGAGGGTATGGTACAACAGTGTGTTTCAACACTACTTTTACTGTATGCATACAGGGAGGGGTTGTAAGTAATCAAGTTGGGAACCAACATTCAAGGCTTGATAAACCTCCGTTGCTGCAGAATAGCTTTAAGTTGTTAACCATTTTCTTGCTCGCTGAAATTTTTTTATTTCAGTTATGGGTAAATGGGTTTTTTTTTTTTTACCTTTGGCAGTTCACCACTTATCTGTGTACCATTTCTAGCTATTCATTGGACTTTAACTGCTTGAATATCAATAATAAACTTAAAAAATTGGGGTGTTTTAAAACTTTTGACTGGTAGTGTATGTTTGAGTGAAACGGTGTCAATCAAACCAAGCAAGTGCTAGGACCACTTCAGCTAATGAGAGCAAGGCTTGCACAAAGTTTATTTTCTCAACACAGGCACTTAATTAGCCTGGTGTAACCAGACCCAAACACGTTCCATTGGGAAGTGTTTGCAGTGGTAGGCCCTGCGTTCAGAATGGTGGAACGTTTGTTTAATGAACACAAACTGCATTGGACTGAACAGCAGGTTACAGAACAGGGAGGAGTTGGGCTGTCCATAAAGGTTCACAACAAAGCGATCATTTGTGTTTTACTGATTTAGATTGTGTTTCAGCAGTACATTTGCAAAAGATAATGGTAAAACCATTTCTGTCAGTGCATAGCGCACTGATCCAATTTAAGGATATATATCGTAATTGCTGTCATCATATTATGATTTTTGAATTTAATGCATTTCAGATGGAAATGAGACGGCATACATTTCAGATGGAAATATTTAACAAAAGGGACATTTGGTACTGGTACAAAATAGTGATTATGACTTAAAATATCCAGGTACTGTAAATATGCAACTACACTTCATACACGTCACTGAGCATCTGCCCATTAAATGCAGCAAACGTCTTTTGAAAGTAGTTTAAGAATATTTGGAACATTTCTTTCACCCAGGGTTTACAATTTGGAGAGGCTAAAGTGATCTGTAGATCTGATTGGCTTGTTTTTACACTACTCCCCCCTCAGACACCGAGAGAGACATCTCACAAGACAGGTTGTGGACAATAAAGTAATTGTCACAGTATTGATAGCTGTGTATATCCACTGTCTGCTCAGGAGGAGGAGTTCTATGTGTGCATCTACGCAACACGTGAGGGTGACTACATCCTGTTTCACCATGAAGGAGGCGTGGACGTCGGTGACATAGATTCAAAGGCCAAGAAGCTGCTGGTCGCCGTTGGCGACAAGCTGATTGAAGATCAAGTCACAGAGAATCTCCTCACAGAAGTCCCCGAGGATAAGACAAAGTAGGGGGCTCCTATTAGCCTTGGTTTCTCACAAATGGTCTTAGAAGGGGTCTCTGCACGCTTTGGGTTGCAGTTGCATTTAAGGGGGAAACATTTAGTTGCGTTATATTAAGTTATTGCTTGAGCGAGCACACACACACACACACACACACAAACACACACACACACACACACTCCACATCTGTCATTACACACTGACCTTGCATTATACTGTATGTGCCAGTGTTCTGCCTTATGTCCACATTTTACCCATCTCTACTGACATCTTTTCTATTTTGAAACTTTTCTCCTTTTTTTATTTTATTTCCATGTTATATATAAACTGTTTAATTTTGCCTTGCTCTGACTATATTGCCTGCATTTTCCACTAATAGTCACGCAACTCTTGTCACCGGGCTGGGAGGACTAGCTTGCGACCTGAATGAGATGAGAGAAGATAAATGTTGAGTAATATTGTTGTGTCCTTACAGAGTCCTTACCAGTTTTATAACGGGTCTCTTCAACTTGTACGAGGATCTCTACTTCACCTACCTTGAGATCAATCCCCTGGGTACGTTCTTCCAAAGTACTGTAAGCTTCATTGTTTCATGGACTTGACATTGTACAACGTCATCCAGGCCTTAACATCCAAATCACAGGGTTGCTCAAAATGAAGCTCCGTATTTCTTTCCTTTCAGAATAGGCCGTCACCGGGTCTTTAAACACTACCTTTTTTTATTAGGCCGGTGGGATGGAGTGTATGGGTTTTGTGAGTCGCAGGATGGTTTAAATGTAGTCTAGTTTTAAAGGATCCATACACTTTTTAATGTTTGTAGTTTAAACAGTATATTAATAATATACGTGGTTGGACCACAGTATTGGGCAATGCTAAAATGTACAATATGTCGCAATCAATTTAATTTTGAATCGAACAGAAGTTTTGAGGTCCTTGCCCTCTTGTCCCCAGTGGTCACCTCTGATGGTGTGTATGTCCTGGACATGGCAGCTAAGATTGATGCTACTGCAGACTACATTTGCAAGGCCAAGTGGAGTGAGGTGGAGTTCCCTCCTCCCTTTGGCAGAGAGGCATATCCAGAGGTGGGTGAGGGATAAACAAAATACAAATGTACGTTATGTTATGTAAGCGTCATAACCTTTTTTTAAATTATTTTTTATGTCATGAATGATTGGGACGGTCTCGTGTGTTCTGTAAACGTGTAAGACAAACAAAGGGAAGCTATCGGTAGCACAGTGGCTCGTACGCTAACCAGCAACGTCCCTGTGGCGCTTCAGGAGGCCTACATAGCAGACCTGGATGCCAAGAGCGGTGCCAGCCTGAAGCTGACCCTGCTTAACCCCCGCGGCAGGATCTGGACCATGGTGGCTGGAGGAGGAGCCTCTGTCGTCTACAGGTGAGTGCCAGGAACGTCCCTGTGCTGCATACAGAGCACACTGCTACACAGCCCGCACAGTGAGCCTGGGGTTAAGGGGGGGGGCGGTGTTGTTGTTGTCATTAGCTGTCGGTTTAGTGAGTAAACAAAATCCGATCAGGTGTATGTTTTACTCATTGGAAAACACCACCCATGCTGTATGTATGCAAGTATGATTTCCAGAACATGTTCGCGGTACGCAGCCAGTGGATCTTCTCCCTAATGCAGAGAGGGTCCATTGGGTGCTTAGCCTGTCTCCCCTCCCTTCAGTGACACCATCTGTGACCTGGGCGGTGTGGACGAGCTGGCTAACTACGGGGAGTACTCTGGAGCGCCCAGCGAACAGCAGACCTACGACTACGCCAAGACCATCCTGTCCCTCATGACCCGTGAACAACACAGCCAAGGTGGGGGTGGGCCTCCGCGGCTTATGAGAACTCCGTGAGAATCTCCACGAGGCCTGTAATCTGTTGTATGTGTGCGTGGTTCTTCCTTCTAGGGCTGAACGATTAATCGGTTTCAAACCGAAATTGCGATATGAACCAATGCAATTAGCAAAGCATGCGATTTATGACTATATTTCTATGGTACGTAGCCTACACGGCACGTCCACCAACAACACTTGAAACACATTCGTGGGAGATCTGCTGAAAAATAGTTTCCGCTGCGCTAGAAGCAACGTCGGAGAATGTAGGGTAATTTCCAAGAAAAGCAAAGTGGTCAACAGACAACACACCGGTGTTGCTTGCTGTAGTGGTTGTTTCTGAGGACCCTTGTGCACGTCCAATATGTGCAACCAAGCCTAATTGACGTGCTGGGTGAGAGACTTTAACAAGGCAGCATTGTTTAATAAACAAAGTTAGATTGCCATCTATGGCAGTCTAATATCTACTTTATTACTGAGATGAACAATGTTATGCCAAATGCCAACGATGAATGTAACTCTGTACCGTAGTCGGACATGCTTCATGGCAATGAGAATGTTACAATCTCAGGCGGAGCGAAGTTATGTGTGCCGCATCTGTGTAAATAACAGTGCGCATAACCGGCTTAAGTTCCCACTGATTGGCCAATCACCCATACAATAATAACAGCGCCCAATAAAGGTACACAGACACTGGAACAGTAGAACTATAGTTCCAGCAGGATTCGCCCACAGTGGCGTTTCTAAGCTCAAGTGCCTGCTAAATCACGAATTTCACTGTATAACAATGAACAGTATTTATACCAGTATTTGTTTGTTCAATCTCTAACAGGCAAGCCAAGTTTGAAAATGTAACATTAAAGAGCTTATACATTGGCTAAAAATGATTTCATAAAAAATAATTATTTTTATATATTATTTTAGGGATGCTGAAATGCAATGTATGGGTTCTTGAGCACATATAAAACATAATCTAAAATGTTCCAATGTGCACGGAATGTTGTCCATGTCCTAAAATGCAATAAATAAATTAATGTTTAAATATAAATGTTGCTTAAAGAAAGAATCCTGTATCTTTATGCAAATCGCAATATCTGTCATAGAAATTGCAATTCAAATTTTGAATTCTTTTCAAAATCGTTCAGCTCTACTATTTTTATTTTTTTTTAAAATGTCTCTTTGTAGTTTTAAAGGTGTATTTGCTTTTCTTGTTTGTGTGATAGGGATACTTCTAGAGAAAATGTATTTATTCTGCTGGTTTGACTTATGACATAGTGCCATTTTAATGTCACCAGGGTTGGGTAGGTAACTTTGTATATGTAAACTGATACAGTTACTGGTTACCAGCCAAAAATGATAATTGGTCACGTTAATATTTGGATTGCCTAAAGTTTGTAACGTTATCTGATTACTTTCTATTTATTTTATATTACTTCACGTCTAAACATTGTTCTTTGAAATGCCAACCAAAGCAATTTACTACATTGGCGGCGCCAAATCTTTCTATTTTTGTGACCGTTTCTCCGGGGATCAGCTTAAAGACTTTATTTAATGTATTGACGTTAATAAGAGAACAGACTATTGTTTTCTGCATTTTTTTTTTTTTTCTGCAAACTTTTTAATTTTTAAAGCAGTCCTCAAAGTAATCATCTATCTAGCTGATAATTGTAATGAATTACAGTTACTTTTTCTTTTTTGGTAGCCCTGAGTGTCTCAAAATACCAGGAAGTTTCCGGTTAACTTCCTGGTATTTTCACTGTGCCAACTCCTGTGCCTGGCATTAACAGGGAAAGTGCTGATCATCGGCGGCAGTATCGCTAACTTCACCAACGTAGCAGCCACATTCAAAGTGAGTGAGACGGCGTTTAAATGTTTTTAATGCTTTAATGCAGTGCAGGAACATGCAGACGTGCATAGTCCATATTGTTTATGCAACTATTCAAGGTCCTACCTCTATAACCTCCATAACCCACCCCAGTGCTCCACCCTAACTTACCCCCATGGCACTGTCCTCAGGGCATCGTCAGGGCGATCAAGGACTACCAGAGCCCTTTGAAGGAGCATGAGGTCACAATCTTTGTTAGGCGGGGCGGCCCCAACTACCAGGAGGGCCTGAGGGTGATGGGGGAAGTTGGTGAGTCAGCATTTGACTAATCACAGAGCACAGACATGTCATGTAATACTGCTGAGGTGTTTCATTGATTATGGCTTGTATGTGCACTTGACAAAAATCTATTTGTTAGTCTGTGTGTTTGTGAGCACTTGACCTTTGCCAAGTGAATCCATCCACCTGACATCATATCAAGATGCTGATTAAACGGCATGGTTATTGCAAAGGCGTGCTTTGTGTTTCTAGACTGATATGCAAATAAAATCTTAGGGGTGGCGCTGGCAAAATGGAAAAGGTGTCTAATATGTATGCAACCCACGTATTGTAAATATTATGTGTAAGTTGTTCCATCATGTAACGAAAATACTGAATGACTCATTTTTTTTAAAATGTATGTATGCGTTTCTTTTTATTAACCGTTTATGAACCACTGCCTGTATTTGGCTATGAATTTAGATGGGGTATGTGTTTTCTTCTCCAGGGAAGACCACCGGCATCCCAATCCATGTGTTTGGCACAGAGACCCACATGACGGCCATCGTGGGGATGGCCCTGGGCCACCGGCCAATCCCCCACCAGCCCCCTATGGACGCACATACTGCCAACTTTCTCCTTAACGCAAGCACCAATGCAGTGGTACTTCCAATGAATATAAATATACGCCAGCCAACAAATGTTGGATATTAGACACATTTGCAATGTTCTTATTATGGAAGTATAATTAATAACAGTAACACTCTATGATCCATCAATATTACACCTCACCAGTGACGGCTGCATTGTATGATTTACACCAAACTAGCAGCGGCCATGTTTGTCCTCTCAGTGTCACGCCCAGGTGCTGGATACATGACGACAACTGTGTGTGTGTGTGTGTGTGTGTGTGTGTGTGTGTGTGTGTGTGTGTGTGTGTGGGTGTGTGTGTGTGTGTGTGTGT
>JAODOY010083438.1:3672-15017 GCA_025399855.1 Forbesichthys papilliferus | reverse complement strand
TATATGTAATATATATATATGAATATATGTAATATTGTGTTTGTATAATCATTTATTGAAATATATGATAATATAATGTGTGTTTTGTAACAGGAAGTAACTGTAGATGACGCCCACATCACCGCCATTAACCAATTGGCTGACAGGCTGGAGCAGAGGCGGAGCTCTGACCAGCCAATCATCACGCAGAGGAGGAAACAGCTTAACTCCAGGTACCACACACACACACACACACACACACACACACACACACACACACACACACACACACACGTACAGGTCAGTCAAAAAAAATAAAAAATACAGGCTGTCCAACAATCTGGACATCATTTACACAACTGTTACATACAATTTGGACAGTATACAGAACATAACATGAACATCAATCTCTCTCTCTCTCTCTCTCTCTCTCTCTCTCTCTCTCTCTCTCTCTCTCTCCTCCAGGTGGAGGAGGTTCCACGGTGATCTCGTCAGCTACCAGAAATGCCTGCAGGAGGCGCTAGAGGTACACAGTCTGATCAGAGAGCTGGACGAGGTTCGAGGCCGAGCCAATGAGAAGGTCTGTAGAATATGTTAATAATGAGTAATAATATCTAGGTAATTATACATATAATGTAATAATGCCTATGAGGTAATGCTATCTATATGGTTATATTTGGAGCCATGTAGAAAAGAGTTGAGTCAACATATAAAAAATATCTACAGGTTAATAATGCATAATAACACTTAAGGTCATAATATCTATAAGGTAATAATGCATAATAACACTTAAGGTCATAATATCTATGAGGTAATAATGAATAACAACACTTAAGGTCATAATATCTATAAGGTAATTATGTATAATAACACTTAAGGTCATAATATCTATAAGGTAATAATGCATAACAACACTTAAAGTCATAATATCTATAAGGTAATAATGAATAATAACACTTAAGGTTATAATATCTATAAGGTAATAATGAATAATAACACTTAAGGTCATAATATCTATGAGGTAATAATGAATAATAACACTTAAGGTTATAATATCTATGAGGTAATAATGAATAACAACACTTAAGGTCATAATATCTATAAGGTAATTATGTATAATAACACTTAAGGTCATAATATCTAAAAGATAATTATGTATAATAACACTTAAGGTCATAATATCTATGAGGTAATAATGAATAATAACACTTAAGGTCATAATATCTATAAGGTAATAATGCATAACAACACTTAAAGTCATAATATCTATAAGGTAATAATGAATAATAACACTTAAGGTCATAATATCTATGAGGTAATAATGAATAATAACACGTAAGGTCATAATATCTATAAGGTAATTATGTATAATAACACTTAAGGTCATAATATATATGAGGTAATAATGAATAACAACACTTAAGGTCATAATATCTATAAGGTAATAATGAATAACAACACTTAAGGTCATATTATCTATAAGGTAATAATGAATAATAACACTTAAAGTCATAATATCTATAAGGTAATAATGTATAATAACACTTAAGGTCATAATATCTATAAGGTAATTATACATAACAACACTTAAGGTCATAATATCTATAAGGTAATTATACATAACAACACTTAAGGTCATAATATCTATAAGGTAATAATGAATAATAAGACTTAAGGTTATAATATCTATAAGGTAATAATGCATAACAACACTTAAGGTCTTAATATCTATCTTCAGGGTGGGGGGGTGCACGCGAGTTTCATTCTTCCCACCCTATAACCCGTCCTTTATCTCTAGGGACACTAATGGGTAATTGGAGTAAATAACTTGAATTCCCAAGAACCTACGATCAATCTGAGGCCACAACTATTTTGTGAATAAGGGCTGTATAACAAAAAAATGTATTGACAATTGTATTCCTGCAGTGAACTGTTTTCAGGTAAATTTACTTTGTTTCAGGACATGCTCGGTAGATGTATCTGTCTGAGCGCTGTCAGCCTCTACAGCAAAATGGCGTTGGTGACACGCCAACTTAAGAGGCCGGAAGTGTTCCATCTGTGCTTCCATTGAAATGCATTACAGCGCTCCATCTTGTTATCATTCCAACATCTTTGGTAATAATATGTGTTTAGATGCTGTTGGTGCAGGGCCAGAACTGTGGCTTTGATGTGGACAGCGTGGAGGATCTCCTGAGACGACACGACGAGACAGAGAGACTGGCCGGGATCATCCTGCAGAGGTCAAAGGTCAGCTTGATCTCATACTGCCTTTTGTGGAAAAAGTGAAAAAAGCCCGTCTTACGACCTCTGTAGCTTTACATATTGCTTAGGGAGTTTCTTTTCAGTTCGAGCAGGTATTAAGCAAAGCACGACTAAGCTCAAATAATTGAACTAAGCTACAATAAGGTCAAATAAACTAAGTTCAGTCAGGACCGCTTTTAGTCACAATAAAGTATTTTATTTGCATTGCAGTTAGTTATATTTGGTGGTATGGCTCTTCAGGTATCCATGACAACAGACATCGATTGACATTAAAGACAGACATAGCATTAAAGGAGGGACAGGAGGGGGGTGGGGGGGTGGGAGTAAAGGGGCTTGCAGGGGAAGTGGCTGGAAGGGGCGGGGCTTAGCCAGCTTATAGGGCGCACTGGACGACATGGCCAATGCATGTAAAGCAGCAATCAGCTGGTCTGTCAGATCAGATAATAAATATCTAGGCTGAGATTGTAGCCTGCTTGGACTATCGCTATGCTTTAATGCTTTAAGATAAACTTACGTAAACCAAAGACTAAGTCCTTTATAGGCAAGCCTCGTTACTCGGCCGCCATCTTTGTAACACTCCAGTTATTTAAAATAAAGAAACATTTAAAGAAATGTATTAAAAGATTATTGACTTTGCCCAAATTATGGGTTTAAAAGCTTGTTTCCCGACATTTCTACTATGGACGCGCAATTGTGCCTTCGCACAACTGGCTTACGGTTATACAGTTACAGTTGATTGGTTCTTTAGGGGGTGGAACATCTGCATCCAACTGCTATTTGTGGCGTTACACACTTTTCCCATGTAGATTTCTATTGTGTTATCTTTAAGTGGCCTGTCTCTGGCTAAACTAAACTAAGCTAAACTAAGATAAGATAAGTTAAGATAAGCAAACTACTACTCTTTAGGCTCTGGAGAAGGAGGTGTCAGACCAGATAAGGAAGAGGTCAGAATTATCTGATCAACTGAGGAGAAAACATGAGGAGGTGCAGACTGCCCTGAGGAATCTGGACAAGGAGGTCAAACTCAGGTCAATATTCTTAGTGTATTACCGGCATTACTGTGATAATAATAGGCTAATGATGATGACATATATTGTGGAGTCATTATGAATAATATAGCTAACATTTGTTTGTGGTAGCTACATGTATGTGCTTTATACTATGCTCTTTTCCAGGAAGGAGAGGCTGCAGGAAGCCCATCAGCTGCAGCTGTTTAAAGCTAACCAGCGCCTCCTGGTGGACTGGAGTGTGAGACAGACCAGCGAGATGGAAGACGGGCATCTGCCCAAGACGAGAGGGCAGGCAGACAGGCTTCTGGAGGAACACCTGGACTGGAAGGTCTTTATAACACACTCCTATTAAATATATGTTTAATAACAAACAGGAGAAGACTATTGTAAAACGTGTGTGTGCTGATTTGTGTGTTGAATTATGGTGTGTGTTATGTTGTGATGTGTGTGTGTGTGTTATGTTGTGGTGTGCATCTGTGTTTGTGTGATTTGGTGTGTGTGTGTGCACGTTGTGCTGGGATGTGTGTGTGAGTACATGCTTGCTATATTATGGTGTGTGTCTGTGTGTGTGTGTGTGTGTGTGTGTGTGTGTGTGTGTGTGTCAGACGGAGATTGATGCCCGGGCCGAGCGCATGGGATCCGTGCAGGACTTCGGCCTGGGTCTGGTCCGGTCGGGCCACGGCTCCTCAGCTGAGATCCAGAAGGCTCTGAGCCAGCTGGACAAGGCCAAGGCCGGTCTGACCGCAGCCTGGCAGCACCGCAGGACCAGGCTGGAACAGGCTTGCACACTGCAGGTAGCACACCCCTCTGGCTTTGGAACCAGCAACTCTGAGGTGCATTCAAAAGTAGCCAACGTTTGCCAATGTTGGCCAACATATTCAAACAGTTTTCAGCTTGATTTGAGTTTGCCTGAGCAAATGGTCTGAGGAACATAGTGAATGTTTGCAAATATACAGTATTCAATCAGTTTTCCATTTGGTTTGAGTTTGCCGCAAACGGTTGTGAACCAAAGCAAATTATCTGAGGAAGCAGTTCTCATCACACACTGATGCCGGATGAAGGTGACAGTTTAAATCTTATATTTTTGGAATGTTTCGTTCAAATTTTATGTCCAAAGAAAACGCGTATCATGAACGTTTGCCTTAGTTCGCCAATTCTGAACACATCTCTGCTTTGGCGGGACTCGTACCCACGACTCCCAGCTGGTAGATGTGGGGAATAGGTAGGTAGGGTTACAGTAAGTACTGTATTTAGCCGCAGGTAGGATTACGATAAGTACTGTATTTAGGCAAATGTAGGGTTACAGTAAGTACTGTATATAACAGCAGGTAGGGTTACAGTAAGTACTGTATATAGCAGCAGGTAGGGTTACAGTAAGTACTGTATATATCACCAGGTAGGGTTACAGTAAGTACTGTATTTAGCCGCAGGTAGGATTACGATAAGTACTGTATTTAACAGCATGTAGGGTTACAGTAAGTATACTGTATTTAGCATCAGGTAGGGTTACAGTAAGTACTGTATTTAGGAGCATGTAGGGTTACAGTAAGTACCAGTATTTAGCTGCAGGTAGGATTACAGTAAGTACCAGTATTTAGCATCAGGTAGGATTACGATAAGTATACTGTATTTAGTGGGAGGTAGAATCACAATACTGATACCTCTTGTCTTGTCTCTGCCTGACAGGCTTTTCTGAGTTCCCTTGAGCAATGTGAGAGCTGGCTGAGCAACAAGGAAGCGTTTCTGGCCATTCAGGAGCTGGGGGTAAGATTAAGTGAATGGCACCAGTAAAACTGACTGGTGCCATTCAAAATCTGTGTAATGGTGGCAAGCCAGTTGCGCTGTGCTGTAATTTGCGTAAATCTCACTCTCCGACACCTCATGGACCCTAGGGCCCGTAGGTTCTCAGAGTGTCTTGTAGAGTGTCTCGTAGAGTGTCCACTTTCTGCATGGGGCAGATTGGGGTTTTGTCCTGGGTGGGACGGGAATTTGCCACTGGTAAACTGAGGCCATATTCAATAACACGTGTGTATAAAATGTGTTCCTCTGGGTTCAAAATAACAATGGCCAACACCAGATATTGTAGGGAGAAAACAAGGTATTTGTTGTAGATAAACGGGGGGTTAGGAGGCATTTAATAAATATAACAATGTTTCCTCTCGGACCGGGGTGTTCAACAGACTGGTTGGGCTTCGGAAGGGCAATCTACCGCCTTAAATGCCACGGCTCACTGGCTCTCGTTCCAGTTATTTAGCTGGGAATTGGGCTGGTATACCGTCCGTCCACCACTCTCCCTAGAGTCTCTGGGGTGGTCTGCTTCCCCTAGCCTAGCCTGTCTCTCTTCCCAGCACCATGCAGTGGTGGGTCGGGCCGGACTCCTCACAGCACGGGGTTAAAAGCCTTTTCTTCTCTTCTTATCCCGGGGCAAGCTGGCCTTGCTTCAGTGCAGGGTTAGCCCCCGTTTTGCAGGCTTAGCTCCTGAAAATTGACTAAACCCGGAGCTAAAAGGTGTCAGTGTGAAGTTTCGTCCCATTTTTGACAGTTGGAACACGGCAACTGACATTTAATCCAGGGTTAGTAGAAGTACAGTGTGAATCGTGTAGCTCTGGGTTTAGGTTAACCCTGTTTTAACAATGTGTGTGTGAAAAGGGACTAAATTATCCCCGGTTCAGCTCTTAGCCCTGGGCTAAGTGTGAAAAGCCCTATAATGTTTACACCTGTTAACAATGATGTGACTGTGTGTCACAGAATGATCTACTGCATATTAATTATTCTAGAAAATGTGTTTTCATTAAGTGTGTGTGTGTTTTCAGGGCTCTGTGGAGGAGGTGGAGACTTCCCAGAGGAAACACGCCCAGTTCCAGGAGGTTCTGGAGGCCCAGTTGCACCAGTTGGACCAGCTGGAAAGTCTGGCCCAAGATCTGGTGCAACAAAACCACAGCGACGCCCACACCATCCAGGGCAGCTGCAGAACCCTCACTGACAGGTATGGTATGCTAAGGGAAGGGAAGCTAACGCAAAGTAAAATACCACAACACAAGGTAAAATGAAGGGATCAACAGAAGTTAATATAAGGTGAAATAAGAATATAGGTTAAATAAGATAAGATAAAATAAGGTAAAATAAGTGAAGATAATATGATATAATGTCAAATAAGATAAGATAATATAAGGTAAAATAAGTGAAGATAATATGATATAAGGTAAAATAACATAAGATAAAATAAGATAAGATAATATAAGGTAAAATAAGTGAAGATAATATGATATAAGGTCAAATAAGATAAGATAATATGATATAAGGTAAAATAAGTGAAGATAATATAATATAAGGTAAAATAAGATAAGATAAAATAAGATAAGATAATATAAGGTAAAATAAGTGAAGATAATATAATATAAGGTCAAATAAGATAAGATAAAATAAGATAAGATAATATAAGGTAAAATAAGTGAAGATAATATGATATAAGGTCAAATAAGATAAGATAATATGATATAAGGTCAAATAAGATAAGATAAAATAAGATAAGATAATATAAGGTAAAATAAGATAAGATAATACAAGGTAAAATAAAAGAAAATAAGGTAATATAATGTGAAATATGAGAAGAAACTGTAAAATAAGTTAAAATACGAGATAATTTAAGGTAAAATGTAACAAGAACATGAGCTCTCTCATTATAGGAGAGCCAGGCTGTTGAAGCAGAGCGCCTCCCATAGGACATCTCTGGAACAGGCGCTGATAATACAGCAATTTCTCTCCAGCAGCTATGAGGTGCTTACTGGCTTCTACTGGATAAGTAATATGTGTAATGAAGCAGTTAGACCATCCTGGCTCAGGTACTGGTGTGTGTTTTTATTGTGTGTCTGTGTGTGTGCGCGTGTGTGTGTGTCTGTGTGTGTGTGTGTTGCACAGGTGTGTATGTGGCTGAATGAGAGGAATGCTGTAGCACTGGATGAGAACTGGAGAGAAGCAACCAACCTCCAGACCAAACTAATAAAACATCAGAGCTTTGAGGCGGAGATTCTGGCCAATCAGAACAGAGTTGACACCATGACGCAGGTGTGTATGTGAATTGTTTATTTACCTCTATACAGTTTGTACGAAGCAAACTTACTGTGTGTGCGTGTGTGTGTGTGTGTGAGTGAGTGTGCGCGCGTGTGTGAGTGTGCGCGCGTGTGTGTGTGTGTGTGTGTGCGTGCGTGCATGTGTGTGTGTGCATGCATGTGTGCGTGTGTGTGTAGGAGGGAGAGAAGTTGTTATCTTCTGATCTGTTGGCTGACGGGAAGGTGAAGTCCCGCCTCCGGGAGATGACTGACAGCTGGAACATCCTGATGCAAAACTGTAGAGAGAAGAGAGAGAGACTTCAGCAAGCCCATCAGGTACACGCACGCACGCACACACACTTATGCAGAGCCAAAGGATGTGTGGTGAATGAGAGAAGGTGTCATCATCCTGGACACGGTTTCCATGGTACAGCTGGTCGTCTCCTGCTCAGTAAGGGAGCGGGGTCCCGGCAAATGGTGTGGTGGCTGCCTGTACGAAGTCTCCTGTGCTGGGACGGTGATACTGTGTGGGCCTGCAGACCCAGTAGTTGTTGAACGGACCTGGGCATGACTTGTACAAGGACACGTCCTCGGACAATGTACCCCATGGCTTCTGTCAATACTACATCTGATGGACCCCTCATAATCTATCAAATGTACAAAATGTATCACGTCTACAATGTGCTAGCTTTTATTCACTGCACAATGTTATACATTTAGTTTAAAGTATAAATGCTCGTTCTTTTTGCCCTATCGACACCTATTTCATGCCAACCGTCCAGGAGGGGTGGATTCGTCCCTCTGTGGTACCAAGGTTTCTTTTTTAACACATAGTTTTTATGGAAGTTTTCCTTGCCCGGGGTAAGGAGCAGGTTTAGGGGGCGTGGTTTGTTTCCATGTGAAAGATGGGCTGTAGAGACTGTAATGTGATTAAGGGCTATATAAATAAACTTCTCTTGACACACACACACGCGCATGTGCAGCTATGTATTATTAACGCATACATTTTATTAACCTCAGTGTATGTCTGTGTGTGTGTCTGTGTGTGTCTGTGTTTCTCAGGCACTCCAGTTCCAGCGCTCATTGGATGAGCTGGAGGAGTGGGTGTGTTCAGTGGAGAAGAAGCTGGCCAATCAGGACTGTGGGCAGGACCTTCTCTCCGTCGGCAGGCTGCTGAACGCTGTGCAGGGATTGGAGGACGAGGTTGACGGCCACCGTGACAAACTGCAGGTACAGTATTTACTGTGCATTACTTTCACTGTTGTTTACACAAAACAATGGGTTCACATTGTTTTTCATAAAATAATAGCTAAGCATTGCATAATAGCTAAGCATAGCATAATAGCTAAGCATAATAGCTAAGCATAGCATAATAGCTAAGCATAATAGCTAGGCATAGCATAATAGCTAAGCATAGCATAATAGCTAGGCATAGCTTAATAGCTAAGCATAATAGCTAAGCATAGCATAATAGCTAAACATAATAGCTAAGCATAGCATAATAGCTAAGTATAGCTAGCTATTACAGATAATAAAATGAATACAAATACATCAATAAATATTAAACACATAATGTATTTATTTAGAACCACAGGACCTGAACTATCTCTCTGTGTCTCTACCCAGGAGCTCCTGGACACGGCTGACAACTTCTTGTCTGAGGGAAACTTCCTGGCTCCGGAGATCAACACCAGGGTGGAGCACCTTGCCCAAAGGTAGCTAAAGCTAATTGCTAGTGCTAATGTCATGCTAACTGTTATGCTAACCTCCGTCTCATTCGTCTGTCTCTCTACCTGCCTCTCACCTGTCTGTCTTCCTACCTGTCTCTTGGCCTTTCTGTCTTTACTTGTCTGTCTCTCGATCCTGCTTGCCTTTCTGCCTGCTGTCTGTCTCCATACCTGTCTTTCTTTCCACTTGCCTGTCTCTCCCACCCGTCTGTCTCCCTACCTGTCTATATCTCCACCTGTTTGTCTACCTGTGTTCCTACCTCTCTGTCTTTCTACCTGTCTATATCTCCACTGGTTTGTCTACCTGTCTTCCTACCTCTCTGTCTTTCTACTTGTCTATATCTCCACCTGTCTGTCTCTCAGGTACCATGGTCTGGCTGAGCCCCTGGGGGCTCGTCGGGGGACCCTGGTGTCGTGGCAAGAGGTCTTCCAGTTCTGCAGAGACCAGGAGGAGCTTCTGGCCTGGGTCACAGACAGGCTGCCAGGCAGACAGACGGACAGACAGACGGGCAGGCAGACAGACAGGCAGCACTCCTATTCCGCTACAGATAGCCTCACCAGCACGCAGCAAGCTCTCAGGAAACACCAGGTACTCCCAGTGTCAGACAGACAGGTAGACGGACAGACAGGTAGACAGACGGAGAGACAGGTAGACAGACAAGTCATTCAGGCAGATAAATGCAGATGAAATGACAGATAGACAGACAGACAGGTCAGGTAGACAGAGAGACAGACAGACAGGTAGACAGACAAGTCGGTCAGGAAGATTAATGCACTGACAGACAGACAGTCAATCTAATAGACAGATTAAATGACAGACAGACAGACAGACAGACAGACAGACAGTGAGATATATATATTTAATTCAGACTGTATTTTCAGGCCCTGATGCTGGAGATCTCCAGCCGCGTCTCATTGGTCAAAGCAGTTCAGGAGGCGGGGCAAAGAGTGGTAAAACAGCGAATGACTTTTACTCTTAATTACACAAGCTCCCTCACTCAGGGTTGTCCTGTCAGACCCATGTGACCTCCTGTGTCTTGGCCACGCCCAGGTCAGAGGTCGCCATGACGCATCTCCTGTTGTGAAGGAGCGTCTGGAGGAACTGGCGAGCAGCTTTGAGGAGCTGAAGAGACAGACACAGGAGAAGGAGAAGCTCCTGCAGGAGACCATCAGCATCCAGTCTTACCTCGCTGAGGTAAGCCCACCACCCAACACCTTTGGCCCCTCCCCCGGCCCCTCCCACTTGGCCCCGCCTCTCTTTTACACACTGCTAGTTTAACTTCCTGTTTCCTCCTTCCCGCTCACTTCCTGTTTCCTCCTTCCCGCTCACTTCCTGTTTCCTCCCTCTCATTCACTTCTTGTTTCCTCCTTCCCGCTGCTCGTCTCCTCGAAAGAGGAGTGTTCAGGAGACGCAGCAGACAACATGTTTGTCTCCTGCCAGGTGTGGGAGGTGCAGGAGTGGCTGGAGGAGCAGAGGGAGGTTCTGGGCTCTCAAGACTGCGGGAGGAGCGAGGAGGCGACACAGGCGCTCCTCCGAAGGCTGGACGGCCAGCAGGTGGAGCTAGAGGGCAGGAGAAAGGAGGTGCAGCGTCTGGGGGAGGAAGGAGCCAAGCTACAACTCCTGGACCATCCCAGCAGGTAGACAGGTCCTCTGTAGCAGGTAGACAGGTCTAAAGTAGAGAGACAGGTCCTCTGTAGCAGGAAGACAGGTTATATATTTCAGACAGACAGACAGGTTCTCTAGAGCAGACAGGCAGGTCCTCTACAGCAAACACAGGCCCTCCACAGCAGACAGACAGGTCCTCTACAGCAGACAGACAGACAGGTCTACCTCAGCAGACAGACAGGTTCTGGACCAGGCTGATGGTCTACCTGTCTGTCTGTCTGTCAGCCGCCTGGTGGAGGAGCCCGTCTCCCAGCTGGTGGACCTCCACGCATCCGTCACGCGACTCCTGTCGTCACGGCGATCGTCCCTGGAGAGACAGCTGGGCCTGTTTGTGTTCGAGGGGGAGGCTGACGACCTGCAGGCCTGGCTGGGCTCCAGGAAGACCCTGGCGGAGGCCACAGACTGTGGCCAGGACCTGGACGATGTGGAGGTACGAAGGTCTATGGAGGTCCTGAGAGGTTACTAGGTTACTAGGTTGGACAGGTGAAAGGGACGGGGCTTAGGTAAATTGTTTTTGACGTAACGGGCACATGACACATATACTTTGATGGAAACTGACCTGTGGTGGATTCGATGGATGTTTAACCTGCATCACTTATTGGGGGGGGGGGGGGGGGGGGGGGGGGGGGGGGGGGGGGGGGGGGGGGGGGGG
>JAODOY010083427.1:3864-15017 GCA_025399855.1 Forbesichthys papilliferus | reverse complement strand
TATATATATATAATGACAATAACGCTCAGCAAGATTGTAGTCTTATTTTGACACTCTACATGGTCTCTATTTCTATGTGTATGGTAAGTTTTCACATCGCATGATAGGTACAGCAGGTGACATCTTTTAATCTTTTTATGGGTTTAGCATGGAGCAGGTGTTGGGAACACTGATTAGAGGCCTGCAGAAAGTAAAAATAAGTACCAACAAATTCAAAATATAATAATATGTGAATGAATGATGCCATCATGCTAGTGCATTGTGACTGCCTGCCAATAAAGTGACAAATACAATATACAAGTGATGGGCTATGTTTTAATGTCAATAAGTAAATGGTTAAAGTCAGCCAAATTAAAGGTAAAAAGCCCATTCTTTGTACTCACATTGGTTACAAATCGTATGTGTTACTGCCTACCCATTCCCATTCATCTGGATCTTGAGTTTCTTTATTATATTCCGACATATTTCTCCTTAATACTCAAAATATAAATTCCCCTCACAGTTTTGCATGAGTACAGCATGACGCTTTCACATCTAATTTATACAAACAGCTAATCGTTATGCATTATGCAAGTGTGGAAACAAGCTCACAGGCTTGGGGTAATGCTAATTTGATTTGAAGATAAAGCATCTCATAGACAAATTGTTTGTGACTTCATTTACTGAGATACTTACTCATGTTAAATGAGGCCGGGTGAATGGATGGGACGATTGGACAATGTTAAAAATGTGTTTATTGTGCAAACAAATTATGTGTGTATTTTACAATCCTTGCCCACAAACTACATTCAAGGTTTAGCAGCATGTATACACTTCTGTGAAAACACCGCCTAGAGGCCATCCTCGACAACACATTTAAAATGTAAAATAGTTAATGTTGCTTCATAATGTCTACATAGACTTTTCTGGCATACGTTTAAATGGGACCATACTTCTCTCACGGTATTAAAACTAACATGGTTACAAGTGAAGTTCTAAACCAAGGGCATTAAACTGAATTACAATGTACAGTATTATCTTAACAAATCCATAAAACATACATACATGTCCAACCCAGTGAATCTAACTTGTCATATTCCATTCCATTTCATTTCACCTTTTATTTCGCTTGAGAAGAAATACATTAAGCCACCATATAGTAATTACTTGCATCAATGCATTGTTCAATATAACAGTTTTTGCTCTGACATTAATTGTTAATTTAAGGCAGAATGTTGGACTCCCAGGCGGAAGGTCGTGGGTTCGACCCCCTGGAGCTGTTAGCATTTTTTAGCAAGATACCTGATTCCCACCTGCTCCTTGTAGGCCTAAAACGCTACATATAATCATTGTAAGTCACTTTGGATAAAAAAGTCAATCATGAAAGGTATAGAAAGCGATTGTAAGCTAATACACTATGTCTGATTCACCAAATATTCTCTGTGCTGAAAAGATGACCTGGTACTTAATGTACACAGCCCTGGCTTTCGATAGGAGTAACACGAACAAACTGGTGCTGACTGCACAGAACAACAGTATCCTAGCCATGGCGCTGCGTTTCCAATGTGTGGGCGCACAGAGCTTCTGAAGGAGCACAAGCTCTAATGCCAATACAGTACTTTCCCAATCGTTACTGACTATACATTTAATAGTATTAATAGTACAGTACAAAGTGCAGTTTCAAATGGCTGTCTTACAGTAGTAATAATAATAACAATAATAATAATATTAATAATAATAATAATATTCATTTTTTATTTTTTATTTATTCTATGCTTTTTGCTTGCCTGAGTATAAACCGGAAGTCAGTGAAGTGTGCTAAAGAGGCTGTACAGTGCTCTATATTCAGCAGTGCCCACTGGAGAGCCAGCCGCACCTTGTCTGTTGTGGGGCGGAGAAACAGTGGGTGCTTTCTACCACCGAGACAGACAGCAGTATTCATTAGGACGTCCATGTGTGCAGAGGGACAGCTCCGGGCACACAATATGCAACAGCAGCAGCTTCAGCACACTAACGTGCACCTTTATTTACATTACATTAGCTCTTCAGCAGATATGGCTTCATAAAGAGGAACTTACAGGTACAATAGTACGGTAGGTAGGTAGGTAGGTAGGTAGAGAGATAGATAGATAGATAGATAGATAGATAGATAGACAATAGGTTGGTAGGTCGATTACACGAGCCACATGAGCATGAACATTGAATTACATCAGAGCAAGATAGTTAATTAAATAGACCAAGTTACAATTGAAAGGAGAGCAGATATTATTCCTCAATTATAGAAGAGCTGCAATAGACACATGAGGAGATGTTAGGGTGGAAGAGAAGTATTCTAGGGAAGAGGAGTACCTAATGGAAGAGGTGCATTGTATGAAGTGAAAGAGGTGTATTCTAGGGAAGAAGTGTTACCTATATGGAAAAAGGTGTATTCTATGGAAGAGGAATATCCTAGAGGTGTATACTATACGGAAGAGGTGTATGATAATATATAAGAGGTGTATCCTATAAGCAAAAGGTGTATTCTATCGAAGAGGAATATCCTCTTGTGTATCCGAGAGGTGTATCCTTTGGAAAAGGAGTATTATACAGTTGTGGAATATCCTACAGAAGCTAGGCAGTAGCTGTGCTCTCCTGATATGTCAGGAAGCCCATTCCACCATTGCAATCCCAGAACAGAGAAGAGAATTGCTCGGTCTGGGGCCAGTTGAAACATGACCAATGCTTGGAGGACAGGGTATACCAATTCCCTTAACTGCCTTGCAGGCCATGAACCAGTGTCTCGCATCTGATGCCCGTCATGATAGGGGCCCAGAGAAGGTCTCGGGATGGAGTGGATGGGGGTCACATGGGGAACAGTTCAGCACAGTATAGTTTGGATCTGGTGAGGGAGAATAGCGGCGATACTGGACAGGTTTGTCTAGGGTCACTATAGACATTATGGGATCCTCCAGGGCGATGATTGGTTCATGTAAGGGCAGCCTTCCCCTGTCTTATCAAGGCCTAGCTTGAGGTGATGAGCAGACACCCAAGCACTGACATTCAGATGAATGTGCCTGGCTACACCTGTGTGAGTGGGAGCAACAGCAAAGCACACAGACTACACTTGACCCATAAACACCCCCAAGCATATTTTCCTTTTGCCGGCTGAATGTGTGAATATATTTTAACTTCTGTCTGAACCAGTGGAACTTATCTGTGGAAATAAGCTAGCTGCTTTGCTAGAATACAGTACTTTATGTTTGATATGCACTGTACCATGCTGTGCAGCCCTGTAGCACTATTCTTATCGAATGTCTCACAAATTATTCTATTGACATGTCCTTATTGTTAGTCTCTCTGGATAAAAGCACTGTAAATATGAATGTATTTATTATTAGTAGTAGTAATATTAGTCCACCCTCAAAAACAAATGTTGTATAATCTCTCTCTCCTTGCTATACCTAGCTATCCATCCATCCATCTTTTACCGGCTATTAAAGCAGACACAACACTGTCCCGGAAAAGCTCCCGGCTTCCCTGTGCACCGACTCAGCTGTCAAACACAGTGGTTTTGACGTCGCATTTGGGATTCCGCGGATGCCTTTAGCGGACACAGAGCAGCATCCGAAATACAGCCGTAGCAAAAGCTGTCACCGCCTCAGCCTCTGTAGTGTGCACGTGCGTGTGCGTGCGCATGCACACACATGCATTCGGTCCTCAGGTTGGATCTGGATTCAGGGGAGGTGTCGTCAATCTGTGCCGTGCCATTATTCGTATGGACACACACACGCACTGACACACGTGCACAAAACACATCATTCCCTCCTCCGCAGCATTACAAACTAGATCTCGCTAATACGGATCATTTCACAAGCGTGTGTATGTGCGTGCTGTGTGAGCAGCAGGCTTGTGTTGTCGATCTGTGTGTCAAGCTTTTATTTACTCACTGTCACTGGGTCAGCAGAGTCTTTAAAAATGGATCACCGAAACATTGTTTTTCTTCTCGTTACTGCACAGCTCACTGCCCTCCCTCCAGGAAGGTGAGGGCATTAGGTGGAAATGACGTGAAGCTGTGGTGGGCTTTGCAGGTGATAAAAGCAATATACTATTATTCGGACTCATTAAAACATACTGTATCTCATTATTTGAATAAACGTAGCTTGCTGTATATATATATATATATAGGCTATAAACTCTACAAAAATATCTCTTGCATTCTGCTCCCCTGGACATCTAATGACATGTTTAATGGTGAACTCTTGAATTGCTGGCAAAACATCTGTGTGTATTAACATGTAAGCTTGACATTTGCGTGAGGGTGTTGTAGGCTCATGGTGTGTTGATCTCTCAGCCTGATCGTGATACATGGAATGTTCACTTACACAGCAAAGCCTTACTGATTGCCTGCTACTGTACAATATGTTATTTTCAGAAACCAGATGCAGAGTATGTAGCGATAGCCGTGTCACGCCATCATTATTATTGTTATTGAGTTGAAACACCTCGTCAAAATGACTTCTTTTTTTTTTTTTTGCTACAATCATTTTGACATGCACTGTTATACTAGTCTTTTAAAAGGGGACACTGTCGTATTATACATTATGCTATTAATTAAAGACCTAATGTGCAGTTTAAGATATGTTCTTTTGTGGATGTTTAAGTTGCCACTAAATTGGAGCTAAACCTTCAAAATACTTTACCTACCATACCTTATGAATACTGTAATATTGAGCAAATTGTAATTGCTCAATATTAATTCAATATATTTATTAAATTCAGCAAAACACTGGGTAATATACAGTGGAGATGGTGCAAACTACAACAGAGGTAGATGTTGTAAATGTATGTTAGGAAATATAGAAACTGGCAGATTCAAAAAACAAAAAATATTTAGGCCTACTTGGTTATAAAAGTTAGTAGAAATAGTTTTTTTAGCGGGGGAAATGTTTAGGAGTTATAGATTCAAATAAAATAAAAGTAAATAAAACAATCATTAGCTGGGTTTACATGGACACTTTTTTACCTTTCCTAATGGCAATTTTTTCGATTGAAGATTTAGAGTTAGCTGGTTACACGGGATGTTATCAAATCGGGTCTGGTGTTTACACGCTGCGTCGCAATTGAAACACATGCACACATTATATCTCGGTAATGTAACGTTTCCCGCTGCCAAAAATGCTAAAACCGGCTAGCATTAAGTTGTAGTCACGTCGGGAGAGTGAGGCTATTGTGTGACTGGATTTGGCATCACAGACAACAACAGTAGCGTAACAGGAATTCCTACAGTAGGACACAGAACCGGAAAAACACAGTAACCAGGGTAAAATACCAGTAGAGCACTACCGGCCTTCCACCGTTTATGCATACAGAGATCAAGGACTCTTTTTAGAGTGAAACATGTCCTGACAATGCTTACTTAATTGGTTTACAGGACTTTCTCAAGTGCAGATTAAATCAGTGTCACTAATCAATTTAAACTTCAGTTCTGGATTTTTGTTCCTTTTTATTATTTGTTTTATTAGTTCCTTGCATTTGTTAGGTTCACAAATTGTTTCTGCCTTGATCCTCCAGTAGTTTGGTCCCCGCCCTCTAGCCAATTATCACCCACACCTGTTTCTCATTCCCAATCAGCCCCCTTCTGTTAAATCTCTGCTTCCCCCTTTGTTTGTGCTGTATGTAATGTTATGTGTTGCCCCTGATGTGCCCAGCTGCAGTTACAAGTTATCCAAATGTCTGAATAGGAATATACTACCTGTCTATGAACTTGCCTGTGTTTTTGACTCTGCCTAATGATACCCCATATTCAGACACCTATTTATTATGTATAAATATAACTGTTGCCAACCTCTGCCCTGCCAGTCTGATTAAATAAACCTCCTGTGTTCGCTCTGGATTGTTGTTTGTGTCTATGTTTGGGTCACACCCAGTTCTTGACAGTCTGTTAACCGTTGCAGTGAGAAGGGTGCTCGAATGTAAATAAATTAAAGGCAGGGTTAGTCATTTTCAGGAACGCTTACTAATGCTAGCTAACAATAGCCTTCAGCGGCACTGCTCCACGCAGCTAAACTAATCTTTAAGCAAAGCGTAGTACATTTACATTTGCGGCATTTGGCAGACGCTTTTATCCAAAACGACTTACATGTAGTACATTTGTCAGTAGTTGGACAGGTCGTATACCAGCAATTATAAGCAAACAATATTTTAAATAGAACAAATGCAGCATAATGTCATTATACTTATTACCACATAGTCAAACATAAAGTGCAATACTGTAGGTAATGGCCTAGCTAATAAAGAGCAATAGGTAATGACCTAGGTAATAAAGTGCAATATACATATATATATATATAATATATATATATATATATTCTATATATATTTAGTGGTAGTACTACGGCTTTATTGATGGGAGTGGTTTTCGCCACACTGTTTATGTTCCTACTTACGGCGCCAGGGCTGTGTAGAGTTTTAGATACAGTCTGTACACATACTAGGCATCAGTTTACGCTAGCAGAATGATTTGGAAAACATTAATACACGGTTTAACACTTTGCAGCCAAGTTACATAGAGGGACAGATTTCGGCAACATTGATATTGCCTAAAAATGTCCCCCCTTTCAAATGCTGTTACTTTAATCAATAGTTTTAAATTATAGGGTGTACACATTCTAAGCATCAGTTTATTCTTTCAGAATGATTTGGAAGTTATTAATACATGTTTTAACACTTTGCAGCCAAGGTACATAGATGGACAGTATTCAGCAACATTAATATTGCCTAAAACTGTCCTTCCTTTCAAATACTGTTACGTAGGCATTAGTTTACGCTAGCAAAATGAATTGGAAGTCATTAATACATGGTTTAACACTTTACAGCCAAGTTACATAACAGGGCAGATTTCGACAACATTGGTATTGCCTAAAACTGTCCCCTTTTCAAATGCTGTTACTTTAATCAGTTGATTTAAATTATTAGTTCTACACATTCTAGGTATCGGTTTATGCTAGCAGAATGATTTGGAAGTCATTAAATTGTTTAAAACATGGTTTAACAAGTTACTTAAGGGGACAGATTTCGGGAACATTGGTATTGCCTGAAACTGTCCCCCCTTTGAAATGCTGTTACTTTAATCAGTTTATTACATATATTTGCATATATACAAGTTAATATATTGTAATACATTTGTCAATATATGAAAAGCGGAAATTTCTCATGTGTTATGCAATATATTGCAATATATGAACAAATATATATAATTCAGTATATGTTCCCATATATATAGTTAAGATATGAATATATATATATATTTTTTTTTTTCTGTTAATAATTCATCATTATCAGTTTGTCTAGCAAAGTGGAACATTAACTTTATTAAATAATTTCATTTAACCAGTAAATCATATACAATATATTACAGGTCAAATATAAGATTTTTTTTTTTTTTTCAGTAAGGAATGAAAGGAGATATTTGGTGAATTTGACCAAAAGTGTATTAGCTTACAATTAACTTGCATAGCTAGACTCTGCAAGACTAGTCCAACTGTGACATTATAATGTTTTGACCACGGCACCAGCAGCAATGTGATTACAGCATAGACTGATGAGGACTGTGTATGATATAGCCTACTGCATGTTGGGGTATGTAGAGAATTACATAAATATCAAGATGTGACATTACTGTTAATGAGATTGGAAAAATATTCAATAATGCCATATGGGCTAGAGAGGACAACAGTGATGTCCGTTGCATGATGAAATATGGCCAGTGAACACACTGCTGAAGGCAGCTATGTTGTGAGTAAATTACATGTCAGACGGTAAGGTATTCAGCAACAACTACTTCCAATTTATAGTGAAAGTAATCACTGTGCCTCAGTCACAGACAGTAAGCATATGTGTGCAAAACCTCCAACCCCCTTCTACACTGTATCTTCAGTACCTTTCAGGTTTGCTAGCAAGCCTTTTAATATAAACAGCTGAGATATATTGGATTTTTCTATTCGTGTTCTAACATATGAGAGTAACACCTTGTTAGTTTTACCAAAGGTACCACCGCATTCAACAACAAAACTTCCCATGAGACGAATAGCTTTTACCCTTAGACTGGATAGTTCTAAATGTGTTTCACTTTATTGACTTCTCATCAGATCCATACAACATTAGACTGATTAAACGATAACGGTAATAATAATGATTGCCATATGAATTACTTAATGAGTTCCTCAACAGTGCACATGTATGTAGTCATGATAAAAATGAAATTAGATAAACATTGATATCATTGATTTATTTTTTCTTTGTAACTGGCCATCACTGTCTACCCTAGATGAAAGAAATGCACTCCTTGACATAATTGAATGCACTCATTGACATAAATGAGCATAGCATTTGTTCAGGCCACAATGCCAGGCTCAGGCCACAATCTCAAATCAACAGCTTTTATCGTCCTGTTACCCTTATGTACTTCTACAATTGGCAAAAATTGTTGAGGGCACCTGGCTTGGTGTAACCAGACCATATTCACTTTGTGAATAGGTCTGTTCACACTCCATTGGGAAGTGTCTGGTTAATATTGAAACTATTGGACAGTGCTGAACCAATCGGCGTTGCTGCAATTGTTTTGATCGCCTCATCTAGCTCTACCACCATTTAGAAACACGCTTGACTTCAATGTCATCTCACTAGCCCACAGCTGATCGGGCCGCCAGCAGTGTGGCTGTGTGCGAACGATAATGTGATCAGACTGTAATGTCATTTTAATAAATTGAGCTGAGAGCATAGTCGGGCGGAGTCAAACTAGTTGTGAGCTGCCTTAGCCTGCCCATTCTCACCCGCCTCCACCACAACTCCTTCCATGCTGTGTCTGACTTAATCAGTCGGTGTTTGTTGTTATTGATGCCTGCTCTGTACCATATGGGGGATCGTCCTGCTGTTCTCCCTGCCTTAAGCTTCGCTTACATACCAACCGCACAAGGACAGGGAAGCCTTAGAACAGAGCTACACTGCCAAATATATTGATATTTGTTATAACTTATTATTCATAACAAATATATCTGCATATGTAAAGACGATATATTCTTTGATGATGATTCTCTTGATGGTGATATGACTACGCTATGCTATCGTATCTATCTATAGGCTATTACTTCAACTGTGCTGTGTTAAGATCTGTGTTTGAATGCAGTTATTCTCTGGACCATAACAAGAATGCTGTTTCACTCTGATTCCATATTGCTACTCGGAAACAAACAGTGGGAAGGTGGAAAACACCCGTGCCACATAAATGACTGCAGCTAAGGAAGTTCACAGGTCTTCATTGCGGCCAGATCAATTATCAGAAAGAGTTGTAAAGGTTGACTGTTCAGGTTGTGGCACACAGCATATGTTAATGATGACACCCTTTGGTGTGGAGATAAACAAAAAGCACGCTGACAATTGAAGAGGTCGAAAAGGGCAATATCATTATAACTGAAATGATAACTTCACAAAAACACTGCAAAATACTTTGATGGCATGCTCTCTGTGACACTGACTGCCTCACAGTCGGCACACAACATCAGCGCACAATGGCAGATTTGCAAATGTATAACATTTTCGTACGTAGCTTTAAGGGAATTAGGCCATTATGTTCAAATGTGTGAGGCGACTCTAAACCATTATACCGCGTATGCCTTTGTGCCATCTGCGGTGTATTGCGGCAGTGACGAAGATTCAACTCCTAATTGCTAGCCATTCTATCATTTAGGCCATCTGACAAGGAATTTTCACACTTCATGTTTTATTGGTTGACAATGGCATAGTAGATGTTTACAATTTATCAACATCATTAGCTATAGATTACTGACAACATACATCAATATGTAACACCTCAGGTAAGGGAAAAACAAGGGTTATTTTGGGATACAATGTCTGGCCTATAGCCCTGTATTAATGGCCATATGTGTGCATGAGCTGAATTGTAGGCTGAACCTGATTCATGTTTAGACAGCACCGTATGACAGGAGAGAGAGAGAGAGAGAGAGAGAGAGAGAGAGACGCCATTTATGATGCAAGGGATTATTAGAATTATTCACAGTCAAATTATTTTTTTATCACTATCTATTCTATTAATACATAATACAGGGACGGATACAAACATAGACATGTTGTAGAATTGTGTAGGACTATTGATTATCTGTTACATTGTGCACCACTGGTTTCATCTGTCACACAAATGGTAAAAAAGGCAACCTGGGAAATTTGGGAACACAAGCGGCCAATAGCAAAATTGAACTGCAATACAGTATCTTGCATGACACACAGGACATTGTTGAATCACAATAGTGCAATTTGTGCCAGCTACAGTGCTATGCTAACATGATACAATGCTGATTCAAACATGTTTTTCTTCACTTAAATACCAGAGTACTTGGCTATATGTTGGTCTATATAGACAAATACTCTGGTACTTCACTGAAATGTTTTTTTTTAAGGGTTGGGTTGAGTAAATTAAAAACTCATCTGTATATTAGTGGTGTACATTTTAAATTTTGTCAACTAGAATGGTTTGTAAAATGCAAACCCGGACATTGTATAGAATAATGATAATAATAATAATAATAATAATAACAATAATAACAACAATACATTACATTACACTTATATAGTACTTTTCTAGGAACATATGGGCACATATGGTCAAATCAATATTATAGGCACATGGAACAATGGAGCAAAGGGGCCTATAGACTATGCTATATAGAGTATAATTGTACATGTACTGTATATACAGTATAATTGTGTTCTATATACTGTATAATGGTACATGTACTGTATATACAGCATAATTGTATATGTATAATTGTGTTCTATATACAGTATAATGGTACATGTACTGTATATACAGCATAATATGTATAATTGTGTTTTATATACAGTATAATGGTACATGTACAGTATATACAGTATAATTGTGTTTTATATACAGTATAATGGTACATGTACTGTATATACAGCATAATTATATATGTATATACAATATAATTGTGTTCTATATACAGTATAATGGTACATGTACAGTATATACAGCATAATTGTGTTCTATATACAGTATAATGGTACATGTACAGTATATACAGTATAATTGTGTTCTATATACAGTATAATGGTACATGTACAGTATATACAGTATAATTGTGTTCTATATACAGTATAAT
>JAODOY010083405.1:0-15018 GCA_025399855.1 Forbesichthys papilliferus | reverse complement strand
TCTCTCGCTCTCTCTCTCTCTCTCTCTCTCTCTCTCTCTCTCTCTCTCTCTCTCTCTCTCTCTCTCTCTCTCTCTCTGCTCTCTGCTTCTGAAATTTCATTTCTCACTTTGTTTTCTTAAGCTTTGTCTCTGTTCCACTTCCACTTTTCTCTCTCTCCTAATCTCATGTCTCTCTCTCTCTCTCTCTCTCTCTCTGCCACAACAAGTAAGCCCTTTCTCTGCTGTAATTGAGGTAAGGTGGGTTAATGGTGGTTGCGTGCAGACATAACCATGTCCTCTCTAATTACCTCTCTGGCTTTGCCTCCAGGTGTTCAGCAGACAGCTAATGATGTATTGTCAGAGAAGACGCACTGTGCAGGGCAGCATGCGGCCATGCTGGAGTTGAGGGCTTCATCTGCTTCAAGAAGCTTCCAGGCTTGAGAATAGAGCCCAGGGAACGACAATCTTATCTTTGTTGCTGTACGGCACTTAGTGAAATGATCAATAGCATTTAGCAATTTAGTCATTTAGTAATTTGTGCTATTGTTTTGATTGTTGTCCTGTCTTTAACAGGACTGCAGTCCTAAAGAGATGGATGGATTCTATACGTTACGGTTGAATAAAGTCTCAGGACTGATAGCAACATGTGTGCAGTGTTACAAATGTTGGAATTATTACATTTACAGCATATGGCAGACAATTAAGCAAACAATATTATAAGAAACAGAAACTATCATGTCAATATATAATTAAATCAAACACAGATATAATATAGAAATCATATGGTGCTTAATTAAAGCATAAGACCAGGATATGTTACAGAAATGTTAAATATATACATAATAGTAATACTATTAGGTAATGCTATTAGGTCATGTAGCAGAAACTTGTTTCCAGAGCTACATAAACTCACAGTGAGAACAAATATACAGTGGTTTTAACTAGCAGGTGCAGAAGGGGTTAAGGGTGGATTGGACATACATGCTGAAGGATGACGGCCACATGGAAACACTGTGGCAGGCATCAGGGTGGGTGGATGTGGGTTCTGCCACATGAATATATTTGCCTGACACCTGGTATGGAGATGTCTAAAGTGTGTGTTTATACATGGTGTTAACGTTTCAGACAGTATACTGTATTTATGATTGAAGTAGATCTTTAAATCAGCAAATATTCCAGGATTAGAACATGTTATTTATTATACTGTCAATTATACTGTAAATACAAGTGTCCTTGTTCACAGGTGTGTGTGTGTGCGTGCGTGTGTGCGTGCATGTATGCGTGCGTGCGTGTCTGAGAGACAGTGACTGCTATGGATGATGATGTCGCTGGTTATCTGGTCTTTCTCAGTGATTTCAGTAGAGATTTCATAAGATGGCTACATCAGCAAGTTCTCCAGTTATTTATATAAAACCCTACCTAGGAAATGACCTGTGAATCTGGCAACCTGACAGCGTTCCCCTCTGAAATGCAGTCATCAATAATGCCTGTGCAAATAGGCAGTGTTGTGGATACAATTAAAGCCAATCAATCATTCACCCTTCAACCTTCAGGCAGCAATAGCTAACATCATGTTTATGCCAACACCGTAGGTATTGCAAGGGTGCAGCCACTGCATGTCCACATATGCTTATCAAACGTTTGCATACAGTACAAAGCTGCTCTGTGCTGTTTCATGTGTCTCTAGCACGCCTGGAGTAACCCAAAACCACATATATGTACCTGTAGCTCTGTATGTTCACATTACCCAGATACAATATCATGCATGTGCACACTATGCATACTGTACATGCTCATACACACAGACACACACACACACAATGCAAAACCATGAGACTTACCAACAATCAGCCAATAGTATATTGAAAAGAACTATAGAGCAAATAAAGCTAAAGTATAAAGGAAGTCTCAGTTGGTCCATTTTCATTATTCAGGAAGATGATTGTTATATATTTTATTCTCACTATCCTCTATAAGGAACTCACTACTCTTCTCATTACAGTAATATTTACATCACAATGTAGTGTGCACATTTTCTGTTGTGGGAATGCTGTAATGCACCATAGAGTATAAATTCAAATTCAGACACTTAAATAAAATGGTGGAACGTTTAGTGCACTTCTGCATGGTTTATATTTATTCAGTTACTGTAACATTGTAACAGGTTTCTGTCCCTGGTCTGCATGGCTTCATGTAGCCAGGCTCAGGTGGTACCTCTTACTTATACAGATTCCAGGAATATAGTGAAGATACAAACATAGAGGCAGAAATCCACACAAATCATTCAGACTCCAACAGCAAACTTTATTTGTGTGGCACGTTTTGTTCAAATAAAAAATGAAGACATTTCAGTGGAAGGCCCTGTACATGTGAGTATGTCAAATATATACAGTACATTCAAAAATGACAATATAATAAATAAATAACTAAATAAACATTTTTGAAAATGCCAATATCAAAATATAATATATATGCTTCAGTATGACAAAGTTAGATAAAAGATTAGAAGACCATTTACATATCAGTCCCTGTTTTCCTCCATGTTTGGGTCACGTCCAATTGTGGTGACTTATCTTTCAACCTTGGGAACGTATGTGGGCATGTCTTCTTTCTCTCCTTAATCCCCTTTTCAGTCTTGCTCTTCGTCGGCATGAACACCATGACCACTTAACTAATTGTGTTGTGAAAGGTGTTCCAAGGGTGCAACAATGCACCGCTTACCAAACACTTCCAAAAGATCTGTGGTGCCTTGTTCATACTTATTATTAGTCTTTGTCTAGCTCTTTTTCATTTGTGGGGTCATTTTTAAAGGATATAATGAATGTGAAATAACCTAATATTCTGGCTTCTTAGGGGTGCAAAGATATCTGCTAATGAGAGAATGTCAAATACTTTTTTTGTTAACGACATACCTTGTATTTGACAACAGATTTATATGTACCTTTTATAGATGAGATTACACATATATGTACTCAACTGATCATAACACACACTGTGGATGTGAATGTGCTTTTGGTGCAATACGGGCTCTTTTAGATGAACGCTGACAATATTGACGCATGGAGAAGTCAAATGTGTTGATATCCAAGGGCTTATGTAGCTTCGATATCAGAACACATACTAAGTGGTGAAACAAGGGAACAACCTCGCCGGCGTCCGTGAATGAAAACACATTGCTTTCATATTTAAATGAAACACACACATACACTAACTATAACAGTTACCAGGTATAACTGGTACATTGTCAGTCACCGGAACTCCCAATGGATATTTCTTTTAATGGACTACTGTGCCTCATTCAAGGATAATGATATACTAAGTATCTCCACCTGAAGTGCAATACTATACTTACTGTACCATGTGTCACTCACCATGTTGTTTGGGAAGTTATTTTCATGGTAGTTTGGTGGGTGGGTCAAGTTTGGAAGACCATAGTCGTTTGCTTTATCCCACAACATGTCATTTTCAGCCTGCATGGCAGGAGCTTCCGGCTTGACTGAGGCTGTGCAGCACAGATGTTCTCGTTCAGCCCTAAACCCAATTACCCATCCCCACACACATCCATGGGCCGGAACCATGCGGGATTTGAATGAACATTAAGGGCGGAGGGGGCAACAAAGCAGATCAGGCCCAATAAAGGAACCACATGATGAAGTCTGGTCAGCCTTTGAGGCCTGAAGATAAAAGGGACTTTGACATCGCTATGGAGACCAAAATGAAAAGCACGGTCACTGCTAGAAGCTTTGGTCTGGGCAGTCCATTTGTAGCTGTGTAATTATGTGCATGTGTCTGAGTCTATGACCTGCATGCACATGTGTAAGTGTGTAGTGAAGAATGTGTTATTGTCATGTTTATGATTTCAGTGTATGTGGCACTGAGCCCATCCTCAACTGGGTGTAACTCTAGATGGGATTTGAACCTATGACCCTCTGCAGCTAACCATCTGCTATGACAGTTTATATAAAACGCTGATTGCTGATATTCCACAGCATCATCTCTAAGCATTCATCCTTACACTTCCAACAAAGCATTATAAAACACTTGACTGTACTCTACTGTTATTTTGTATTCATTTATACTGTATATTCAAGATGTTTTTTTACTCATTCTTTGCCTGCAAGGTCTTCTGATTTATTGATCTAATCTAGAAAATGTGCATGCTCTTAAAAACTACACTCAGTTCTTATTTAATCTGATTTGAAATGTACTTCAGTTGTGGTTTGTAACATAAATGGCCTTACAATTTAGACACTGGCACCTGTAACAGAAACATTCTACGCCATGCCTGTTTAAAAAACCTACTAAGTGTTAGTTTCAAAAAGGCACTTCAGGGTACACAAACTGCTTAGACAAATCAAATCATGTTTTACAGTATGATTGGGATCAGCTGACCGGAGAATTGCCCTTAGGACAAGATTCCACTGCTGATACAATGTAAAACCTGCATAGGGGACATCTCTGAGGCTATCGAGCATCCATTTACAAAAATTCTCACTCAATAAGACATGTCGATGGCGCCCTCCACGATCAATGAGGATGTCAGATAAGAGCAGATTCACCGAGCGCTAATAAGCTTTTATTCTCCTGTGGGTACAAAGTCTTGGAGATGAATCACTTGTGCGTCTGTGGTCATGATTTATATTAGGTGGAGAGGCAGCACAGCGCACATTTCCAATCACTGATAATAGAGGCTTCTGGGGTGACATCAATTAGACAGGCCCAGCAGACATTACACTGGCATTACCTCACAATGAACTCTGTCTGGTCTTTGACAGCTCAAGAGAAAATGTAGGAAAAACAGAGTTGGAGGGAGAGGCACTCGGAGATATATGTGTTTTCAGCGTTGTCACAGTAATGTTATCAAATACAGGTATGCATGGGTGAATAAAATCACAAGAAAGACTGCACCCGTATGTGACTGCAGTTACAACATGCTGCATCGTCTGTTATACAAAGGGTGCAGTTAAGTCTGGTTCTGATTCTGATTGGACGTTGATGAGGTAACACGACTTTGGCTTGTGAGTGGGTTCCACTCCTGTTCCTGCTGAACTGAGCCAGTTTTCAGTTAAAGCACTGATACCAGTTCAGTAGGCACAGGAGGGCACAACCCGATCATGTCTTTGGACACGAGAGAGTCAGGCCTCAAACGTTGCTCTGTGGTACTTCTAATAGGGATTACCTGCAACATAAAGTTCCTATTTCCTTTACATGCACATACTCTAACATAAGTTACTTTATAAACAACTGACAGCAACCTTTTTAAATGGTCATATATGCTCAGGTATCTTCTTCACCAATGAAATATTGTGCTGGTTTTAAGCTAACTGAAGTGGACAAAAAGCGGGCAAGCCCCAGCTGGTTTGACACTTAGCACCACATTCCTAAAATTCCAATAAACCCATTGGCACAGTCACGTCTCCATCTCATTTGTAACAAACGACATCTTACCTTAAATCCTGCTAAATATTTTGATATGCGTGATCGTTCCTGCCAGGTGTATAGGAAAGAATGGACTGTACACAAAGAAAGCAATGCCCTTTTGTTGGATTGGGCAAAGAAAAGCAAACAAGTGAACCTACTGGCATTTGTTTCATTGTGCAAGACCTCGGCACAACTAGAACCTGACCTGTAGTTCTGAACACAGAGAACATGGCAAACCACAGATCTGCATAAACCTCTATATAATGCTCAGTCATTAACACACACACACACACACGCACACACACGCACACACACACACCAGTCCTGATTTGCATCCTCTCTTCCTGTCAACCCCTCTTCCAATCAGCCTCTCATCCCATTTCCTCCATTTCTCCATCTTCCTCCCATTGTCTATCTTCATATCCAAGATCAAGCACTTTTCATTTACTGGAACAAATCTTCTCCGTTGAATCAACTATTTCACCTCAGGCACTGAACTTAGCCACTGTGAACAACACATTGCAGGGATCAATGCTCACCAATTAGCTAAGCTCTGTGCCTTTAGCAAAGGGCTGGCTGGCTTTGGAGTGCACCGAGACTTTCAGTCAACGCTTAGTGATAACGTTGGCGGTTACAAAACCAGATGCCAAAGTTTGCTTTGAATGACAGAGATCATTACATAGGCTAGACCACTTCAGAGTGTTCTGCCAATGAGTGAACCCTGCCTACATTTACAGCAGCAAGCATAGTGTCCTTCGATAAAACGGTAGGTCACTGGAGATTTCAAGTAGTGAAACATGAGCTGTCAGTAAAAGATTATTACATTTTTTAGAACCGGATGGTTATCAAGTGCATGGCCATTCACTTCCTGACTTATTTGTAAGATGATAACCATTTGCACAGTTTGAATTTCAGGCCACTGCACTTTTAAATTATGCTTAAATGTACGAAATCAATGTCACGAGGAAAATGTTTTGGTAAGACAGACTACATTCGCCTGAAACAAATCTCAGCTCTATCTGCACTTCAGAATGATCAAAAATACATTTCCATATAACCAGCATGTATGTGTTTAGTTCCATAGAAACAATGCATGTCATATTTGAAACGAACAACAGCACTGGTAGAAAAGCACCCCATTCTAGGATGGGAAGATAACGATGTGTCTGGGTCACCTGGTGAGCTGTGAAGGAGTGGAAATCCCTGGCAATGTGATTTTTGTTTTTCTTTGTGCATCAAATCACGATGCCAGGAACCCTCCCCACCACAGCTAGGATGGTAGAAGGACATCCCCATGTCCTCCTCACCTCCTCCAGTCTCCTCCTGACCTCCTCCGGCCTCCTCCTGGGCTCCACGTGTCTCCTTCTGCAGCTGTGGACCTCCTGAGCTAAAGAGACAGACAGGCAGAAAAGAGAGCGGAAAGGTGCATTATTCTTTTCACATTTTGTAACACTTTATCGGCATTACATTCCATTGAAAGTTTACTGTAACGTCTCTGTGGACTGACGATCCTTTCACTGAAGACCTGACAGCTCACTGCAAGACAGGAGACCACCTTTGAGTGATTTGATTATCTGCAACGAGCTTTAAAGCACTCACACAAAGAAATACTGAAATATAATACAGGGCAACTAACCTCCTCTTAAACAGTTCTTACGTTTGTGTAGGCATGGGAAATGAGTGTGCAGGCTTGGCGGTTGCTGGTGCTTTGCGTCAGCATTACAGCAGATGTGAAATCAGGTTGGAATATGCAAACCAAGCTCACAAGTCAGCCGGACTTGTTTAAGGTGGATCGGAGACAAAGGCAAAGGTGTGGAATAGCCTGGACCATGCAAAAAATGTCTGCTACTGCTGGTTGGCCATGCGTATACACAATTCCAGGTTAAGGGATAACAAGCTGCGCATATGCTAACAATGTCACATTTCTTTCTTTTAGTAACTGCATTCCCAGGTTGAGTGTTTGATTCCCTCTCCATAAAGGGTAACACGGAAAAATGTCCGAAATATAGGAATACAGCAAAAATGAACAGTTTGAGCACAATATAATTCCATCTTATTATCGACTTATTGTTGTTTGTCCTGTTGCAATGAAACTGCCAGGCCACCCGGATGGGAAGGACATAATGAAAGGACTGTTGTATACTGAAGAGGAGGTTAGGGCTGTGCCTCCATAGTCTTTCCATGATCCCATCACTTTATACTCTCAATACCCTTGGTTCTAACCTGACTGTCAAGAACAATGGATGATTCAAATAGTAATGGGAAGATTTAAGAGATTGTTAAAGGCTGCAGCAATTAAACCAGGCCAAAGAACAAGAAGTCTATTATCATCCCTTACATAACCTTAATAATTACACATAATGTTGTATAGACAATCTTGTCTACTTAAAGGTGTATAAAGGCATTCAAATGTATTCTTAACATCAATACGATGTGCTTAACAAGAGGAACTGGTGTTCTCACTGCTCCCTAAACAATAGCTACTGTTAGTTCTAGTGCCATGTTTACAGCAATGTTTGCCCTGTCAAGCAATGTTCACACTCGGACGGCTCCACCCTGGAACTGAATCATGAATAAATATGTGTTTCTGAGCCAGAGATGCAAAACCTAACATCAAGCTTAGCTGAATGGTTGTAGGGAATGAGGGACTGTATGCATATGTCCGTGTGTGTGTGTATGTGTGTGTGTGAGAGAGAGAGGGAGACAGATATGGAAGTATACTTCCATAGATGACTTCAATTGGATTTCATATGTAGAAAATGTATGCAATCAATACCAGTTATAAATGAACATTACTGTGTCACATAGAAAAGAGGGACATTTTGGAAACACAGATGAGGAGGATTTCGATAGTATATAGGTATTGAATAATAAGGTTGTCCCAGTGTGAGTCTTATGGCGCTTTTCAATTGCTGGTACCAGCTCGCCTCGCCTCTACTCGCTTTAGGAGCTGTTCCATTGCATAGTACCAGCTCAACTCGACTCAACTCGCCTCGCCTTTTTTGCTTTTCCATTGTGCAAACGTTTGGATAGTATCTGGTACCGGGTACTTTTTGTAGTACCTGCTTGGTCGAGGTTCCAAGTGAGCTGAGGCGATACCAAAATGTGACGTGACAACAATGAATACTACTGATTGGATTAAATTGTCATTTCGTCATTGCGCAACACGGGCATTTATATGGCAACTACTCAACTACTACTTAGATCAAACCTTGGCCACAAAAAAAACTTAAACAGTCACACACATGCAGACACTGCAAACATACTGGAATGATTACATAAACATACACAAATTTCAAGACCCCCTTCTTTGAGAACTGCAATGAGAAAAAAAGTATATCAACAGAGTGTCAAGTCTAAAGAAATGTACATATCCATTTTATCTCATTTTAAGCTGGAGCAAGAGGTTCATGAAAGGTCAGATAACTATTTCACGTGAGGCCAAGTGAACATAATTTATTGCCTGATAGAACTCATTATAGTGTGGGAGGCTGAAGGTATGAGCCAGCCATTTAAGTGCAGGGTTTGCAATCTCAGCCAAGCAAAATGACCTTTTTCACCGCCTGGAGGAAGATCTTTGTTGGGCAGCAGGGCCGAAGGTGAGAGCAAGGGGAGGGAACGTGTCAGAGCAGGGAGAACAGAGTCGGTTCTAGAGGCTGGCGGCGTTAAGCATCGCAATGCAGTGAACTTGACAGAATTATTCCAATGTTATGAACTCACATAAACTGTGTTATGCTGCGTGTCTGGTTGTATATTTATGGAGTTATTATCTTGGCCAGGTGTCGTGAGTGTGTCTACATTTACAGAACCTTGTTGTTGCTGTGCATGTGGCACTAAGGATGACTGCAGGTGTAAGTTTCACAGCTGAACACCACCGCGGAGCGCTGACGTCACTGCAGAGCTAACACATCCACTCCATGCAGTGATTTGTCACTTATAGCAATGACTAAGCAAAGTACTGGACGGAGACACAAAGATAAAGTGTGTTTGTGTGTGTGTGTGTGTGTGTGTGTGTGTGTGTGTGTGTGTGCGTGCGTGTGTATGAGTGAGTGAGTGAGTGAGTGAGTGAGTGAGTGAGAGATAGAGAGAGAGAGAGGATTAAAGAGATAAATAAGGGAGAGCTGAGCATGCAGAGAGAGCAAAATATAGTATAATCTAATGGAAGCATTGTCTACAGTTTCCTGCCTATAAAAGCCTTTTCGTAGGCTCTATTATACTGCTTCAGCAGTCCGTTTTGGGGTGCCTGAGTACCCGTGTGTGTTCTATTTCTGTCTTTTCACAGCACTATTTGAAGCAGGGCCAATTTAAACTTCATTAACATCAACTGCATCATAAATTAATGTGGCATTACATGATGACCAAGGTTGTACTGAACTACAAGTTGAAATATTAAAAACCCATTTAGGTGGAACACCATCTAGTGATGGAAAAGCCAAGATTAGTGAGGTATAGCCATAGAACTATGGGTATAATAGACGCTCATGTCTCAACCAAATGTCAAGTCACACCTCTGTACATGCAGGTAATGCAGAACCCTATGGGCATTCAAAAAGTCATTAGCACAGTGGGTTTGATTTAGGCATCATTATTCAGCCCACTAGGTTACTCAGTGTGGAAAAAACCAGCCCTACCTCACCTGAATGATGAAAGGATTGTGCTACCAGCATATCCCATTAACAATAGTCTACCTTGTGTAGTGTTAATTACATTTTATAAATGTCAATTTCATGTAAATCAATCACAGAACTTTGTTGATAACAAATTACAAGTTACCTCATGGAAAGAAATACACACACGCACACACACGCACGCACACACACACACACACACACACAACTATTGTCTTATTTTGAAGCAATAATAGACAATAGATTTGGCCCTCCACCACAGGAACCTAATCGATCTTAATGCATCAGAGGAAATGGCATGGCGGTATAAAAGCCTGGACCTATCTCTAAATCTGATAGCTATCCTGGCTATTAGCTAATAGCCGCTGCTTCAGCGATAACACTTTGACTCAGGAAGGAGAGATAGAAAATAAGACAAATGAAACTGAGAAATTAGTGCTGGAAAGAGTGAGAGAGAGGTAGAGAGGGAGAGAGGGAGAGAGTGTGTAAGAGACCAGGCACGTGCAGAGGGGGGGGGGGGGGCTTTAGGTGCTCAAGCACCTGCCCATTTGGCCCTAGTGCCCTTTTGACGAGGCATTTAAAAACCAAACAAAAAATGTCCAGCATGATCATGGCCCAAAACTATTAACAATTAATCATATTTAATCTTGGTAAAAAATTCCCGTCTGGCTGAAAGTTGCCTGAAGCTGCCTGTTTTGGGCGTGACCCCGTCTGTAACAACAATAAGTCGCAGGAGCAGCGCATCAGTCTGTTTGATATTGACGAAGATGATGGTAAGAAATGTACTGTGTTTTAATGAAAAGTTAAACCGACATTAAGATGTCTGACAAGACTCAATGACAGTTAAGATATTTGCGCATACAGAGACAATAGCAATATGCAATATGTAATAATAATGCAATATGTAATAATAGTAGCAATATGTTATCGTTTCTATTCCAGAGAGAGAAATTACATACATTTCAAGAAACTAAACCTTCTATAACATAGAAAATAGTCAGATCTGGTGAGACAGTAACAAGAAACTAAAACTTTAAATATGAAAGCAATAAGCACAAGATGAGGATATGTTAGATGATAATACTAGCAAAATGTCGCTTAAGAAACAAATAATTGTTGTTATTAGTTGTTTTTGTGTCTATAAACTACATATAAAATAACTTATATTTGTTTATACATTAATATATAGTGCATATTACATTACAGTACAGATTAATAACTGAACAGTTTTACACATTCCCAGTCTTGCATAACTTATCTGGGGCTGCTCTGCACCACACTGCTTACTGGTTTGTATTCTATTCTTCTTACCGGAGAGACAAGACATTCAATGTCCAGGTACACCAACTTATCATGGCCTAACAGCCCGAGAGTAGTCTGCAACTAAACCATTGTCAAATAAGAATGAAAACAGTACATTAAGTTAAATGGCAAACTCGGGTGTATCATGATGCCACGTGTTGTAAGATTCCATTTTACCTTCTCTTTGAATATGTGTGGCTATAGTTTGGAAGTTTATTTGCTGCTCTCTTAAGGTAAACATATTTTGATCCCGGTGCCCCTTTTTTCAAATTTGAGCACCTGCCCCTCTAAAAGCCTCTGCACAGCCCTAAAAGAGACAGAAATATAAAGAAAAAGTGCCAATATGCATGAGCATGGACGCTGAATTTAAGTGAGCTGCTGGAATTCAAGCAAGACACAACATTACAGTAGGACAGGTTCATCGGAGGACACGGACAAATACATGTCTGCATTCACTGAGCTATCAGGCTCTCAGAGTCGAGCAATACCACTTGCTGCTTCTGCCAAGCTCAGCACACAACGTACCAACCGTTTTTGGACAACGCCTACGAGAACTAAACCAGAGACTGAGGTTTCTCTCCCTTTCCCATCTGATAGCCACAACATGGCTTCTTAGCTAACGCAGTCATGTACAAATATACTATTGACAATAGACCAACACCCTCCCTGCTCATATCAGGTCAAGCAAAGAGCCCACAGAAGCAAGGAAGCAAGGCGGTGGGAGGAATCCACAACGGACAAGTGAGACGCATCCATCAGCGCATGAGGAGTAGGCGCATTCAGATCGTGACCTCGGTAACCGGCAGTGTCCCTCCCACTCCAAGCATGCAATTTATCCGCAAACCAAGGTCTGTTTTTCCACCACACATGGCTCCAATTGGAGGCTTCCGCCACCACTGCTCCTGCATCTCCGCAGCAAAACAACGCGGCAGAGATTGACAAACCTGATTATAAAATCAACCAGCAGCACATATTGAGCTGACGGTGTCCCTCACTCCTGGCAAATTAAAAAAACCTCTTAAACTTGGACGAAGATAACTTGTTTGTTCACACTGTGCATTAATGGAGGGATTTCTTTCAAACAGATTTGAAGAGTGCGTGTGTCCTGGTTTTCATTTGCGTTGTGTAGAAATGCGTGTGTGTTTAATGACACATGCGATTAAGCTCTCACTCCAGCGTCAACAAGGGGAGCTGTTTACTACTCAGTTGGTCGTAAAAAGCAAATATGCGCCAGTCGGGCCTTTCAAAGGCCCCTTCATTTGGTGTGTGGCTTCGCTGTGCGCTGTAATTGCCTGGGCGCAGACAGCAGTCCTCTGCGGTAGTGGCACGGCCGATGGTGGAGGAGGAGGCAGGGGAAACCAACCCTGTACGCTTAGACACTCCTCGCTTGATCTGACGGGGAGCCCGGGAACACACAGAGGGCAGGACACCCGGGAAGACACAAGAAAACAGGGCCGTGTGGGTGCACACACACACACACACACACACGCGCACGCACACGCACACGCATGCACACGTGCACACACGTGCACACAGGAATGTAGACATGCTGACACATACAGTATGCATGCATGCGCACATACTGTACAAATGGGCACATGCTCACGTGCGCACCCTCACAACAATCCCCACCGTTGACAAAAAAGCTTGCAAATAGCAAACATCTGTTCTTTGTTCCCGCGGCAACGCCCTTGTCAACATCTGCCACCGATGTTGTATATGTGACCTGGTTTGGAGCATATTTCCAGCATCTGCATGTGTGTGCACTCTTTAGGTCTGTACAGTACTGTATACAGTATTTGTTCACTTTCACTGCAACTCGAATGCAGTTCTTGGATCAGCAAAAACATTGAGCACTGGACACAAATCTTGAAAATTAAGAAATAAGAGATGTGTTTTATAGCTCTATCATCATTTTTGAATTAAATCTGAAGTAATTAATTATCACACCCAGATAAAACCTGTGCAAATATTTCAACTATTTGTGCTTCACGTCAGAGTTAGCTTGTTAAATCAGCGTCCTCTTCCAAACACTGGTGAGAATACAGTGCTCTGAGACCCCCCACGATCACCAGCTTTGTGAGTAAGGCGTTGGCAAGGTAGCCACAATAACCCATAATAAGTGCATGTACTTATTATGGATGTGTGAAGTTCTAAAAAGCCCCTTTTCAATGCAAAACAAAGTCAAAGGCTGGCTTACATTTAGCCTCATGTTTTTCTTTTCTTGTATTTACACAACTAATTATTTTAAATGGATGTAAAACCATTGATTATTTACTTTGCAGGCTGTGATGTGAACACATTGCTACAAACAAATGCTTCCCAGACAGTGTACTCCCACGTGAATACAGTATATACACAGCATCAATAAAGTCAAACTGATGCTGGGGCCCGATCTGTCCTACAGTATGTGATCATGGTAACTCAGCCACCAAGGCATGAAATCCCATGCAACATCAAACAAATACCAAAGAGCAAAATAAATGCAATAAATACAAATAAGAGGTTACATAGGTTACACCCACTTATAGAGATAAAAAACATCTTTGGAATAACAATAATAGAGGCTAATTCCACTCACTCACCATGCCGTCAGTCCATTTCTCCTTGTTCTACGTGAGTCCGAGTTCAGATGAGGTGACATTGGAAGCATTCCACCGACAAACTTTCTGACTGACTGACTGACTATTCGACTCATCAACCTCCAGCAGGCTAACTGCTTTACTAACCTGCCAACCTGCTAACTGGCCGGCCAACTGTGACATTTCAGATTCCACACACTGCCAGTATAGCGCAGGGGTTCCTCTGAAGTATAGCGCTGATCCATCCACGCCGGTCCTAGTGTTTCCAAGGTTGCTTTCCCAAGCTCACCAGTGGAGGAGGATAGAAGACTGTGAGAGCTGTGCTCCCCTGTTCCCCAAGCTTGCTGAGAGGAATGAGGAGCAGGAGGAGACCGTCTTGTTCCCATAGTGGTCAGATGTAGAGTTAACACATCCAGCCAGCTGACTGCTACTGGACCTGGACTTTCTCTCTCTCTCTCTCTCTCTCTCTCTCTCTCTCTCTCTCTCTCTCTCTCTCTCTCTCCTTTCCGCTTTCCTTCTCTCTCTCTCTTTCTCTCTCTCTCTCTCCCCTCTGTGTAAGCCTGATTAATCACTGTGGAGGCACCCCACAGCACCGTCTTATTCTGATACACTCACAGCCAGTGGAAACAAGAGAATGAGAGAGAGAGGGAGTGAGGGAGAGAGGGAGTGAGAGGGAGTGAGGGAGAGAGAGGGAGACAGGGAGAGAGAGCGAGAGAGAGTGAGAGAGAGATAGGGAGGGAAGGAGAAAGAGAGAGTGGGAGAGAGAGATAGGGAGGGAGGGAGAGAGAATAGACTTTCAGCTGGTCCTCCCAAGAGATCCACTGTCCATGTGAGAGTCAGGAGGCAGAGCTGCCAGTTCTTCTCTTTCCCGCCCTCCCCGTTCTTCTTCCCCTCCCTCCTTGCCTCTCCTCTTTCATCCCCCTCTCTTGTTTTTTTCCAGGCTCCGCTGAGACTCTTATTGTGGTGATTGCATTAGCCTTTAGCAAGGAAGGAATGGCTCTTAGTGCCTAATGCATTCCCTCTCTCTCTCTCTCTCTCTCTCTCTCTCTCTCGCTCTCTGGCTCTCTCTCTCTCTCTCTCTGACAGTTGACCATGCAGGAGATGTG